>CM056743.1:144428872-144593421 GCA_029851415.1 Eretmocerus hayati
ATGGAATGGGGGAATATCAGGCACACTTACCTTGCATACAGGAGACAAAATCAAGTTGTATGACAGAATCTTGGTAAATGAGTGAAAAGCCAGAAAACGGATCCAGCAGAATTTCGGCTTAATAGTGATATTCCACGATCTATCAAGTATAACTTAATATGGTTGAACTCGCTAGGGTTGGAAGTTGTTCAATTTTACATGAGATGCTAGCCTCCTCGAATTTCTTAGTCTCTTCTGTTGAACTGAAGTTGTCATTCTTTTATTGTATACTCACATTCTCGTGGAAGTTTCTCGCTCGAAACGACTCTTGCTTTTGCAGTGCATGCCCTGATGTTAAAAAACACCTGGAGAAGAGTCTCTGGCCGTAAATCTAATCGAAGTGTGAGTGGACAGAGGATATAGTTACAGCCACTCACCAACTCGCTCTTCCGAACCCAACTGTTACTTGTGCTGGCCCTGAACTTATGCTCATTCCATCCTGTGTGGTACTAATACCACTACCGTATTTTCAAGCTGCAGAATGATCGTGACACACATTAAATTTTTGGGACACACATTAACACGTTCACTGCGAAGGCAGAATCACGATTCCGGTCTAGATTGTGAGAGAGTACAAATGTGCATTTCAGCACTTTCGGAAGCTAAACCTTTTGGAAAATGATCGGTTTGGCATCTATTTACAGTATTTCTATGATCTTATGTGGCCCCCACCGGTGGGGCCCATCGCACACAGAGTTGACAATCATCGGTCTGTGCGGCGGGCCCTACCGGTGGGGCCCAAAAGTTTTTCTCTGATAAGAAGAATATTCATGAGGATGATCAATAGTATCAATAAAATCATCGGAATCAATGTTTTGAGCCTCCAAGAGAACTTGTACTTCAATATCTGTTCCACCCAGAGAATGAGGTTTGATCATGGTTTTGACGTGCTTCAGCATTGCTGAGCCTGATCTTGGGCTGCGGTTCATTGACGTTCTTCAAATCTTTTCAAGCATGAGAAGTGATAGATTCAACCCGATCATCTTTTTCCATATCTTCAATGCCAAGAGTTCCACAGTGCATGAATATACACATAGGACAGAGCAAAAGCTGTGCTTGACAGAACTCACGTCTTTCGATTTGGCAGAAACTTTCTTCCGCGCGTAAATGGAAGATTACTCAAGTGGGGTTCGATAGTTTCCAACGTGTTTGGGCTCTGTTTGTAGAAACGAGCTTTCAAATGAGCTAAGATACGTTGGAAATTGTCAAATCCGAAGTAAGCAGTCTGCTAATAATCCCTTGATTTCATGTAATTAATAAATAATTGCATAAAAAACGAGAATCCGAGAAAATTCAGCGAAATTGAGACCAATGCCAAAAGTGCTGTGCACACATGTTCATTATAACATAAACAACGAGGAATAACCACGACATAAGCCATTGGATATGTCTCCGCTCTCGGACGTGAGCTGAAACTCATTGAGAAGTGGGCCCCATCCGTGGGGCCCATCGCAATGAACGTGTCAAGTTCACTTAAGTATAATATGTCAATACATTTCTCATTATCGTGTGTCCAAATTTTTCCTTCGAGTGCCACAATATACCTCACTCAATAACTCATCTTCATTTCTACCCCGCGTCCGAAAAATCTACTCCGGGATACGGGTAAAGAATCCTAGTTCATATTGTACAGAACAAATTCGTTAATATTTGAAATATCCATGATTTAAACGAGAGCAGTGAAAAATATTTACAAAAGACTTTTCCACATAGTCATAGGGAGATATTCAATAGATTCCATGTAACAAAAAATCGTTTTTGGTAAGAAATGTACAAAGCGATGAAAGTAATCACCATTTCCGACCATCAACCATTCAAACAGCATGAGTTTACCGAAAATAACTTCAATCATTCATCATAGCGAGGATTTTGATTCCAAGCAAGAGAGGAATGCAAGAGATTGAATAGAGGAACAATCTGGTATGACTGTGACTAATTACATCCATAAGCGAATAATCTGGAGGATCAAGAGCAGACTTGAGCGATACTCACTTTTTTGCCCTTAAGGCATTCCCTTCTTCTTCATCTCATTTCTTGTCCGATGAAGATAGAGCAGGGAGAAGAAGCCGATATTAGATTTTAACGAGTCGATTCGTTACTTGGACCAGACTGCACCACTCAAGAGCCGTTCTCGCGCATAATTAATTGGCGATGTTCCCCCCCCAAGAGGTTGAAAGTTGTTCAAAGAGAAGGGGTTTCTCATCCACCGCATCTAAAAAGTATGAAGAGAACCGAGCGTGATTAAGGGCCAAATAATGATCTGCTGATCGTTGAAAAGCTGCTGTGATACCTTTACCTTAGATCTACCCTGACAAATTTTATCCAAGATCGAACAGTTACTTAATCTTACTACTCTGCTGTTGACGTCTTTATAGTTCGATGGTGAAAGAAACATCGATTCATAATGTCGTCATTTTGTATTCACAGAGACTGGGTTTGAGCACCATTGGGATAACATATTTTTCGATTAAAGAATTTTCATTAGCAAAACTTCATCGATAAGCTCTCTTAGACTGCTCACCTTCCATTTTAATCGTTATGTTATGGATCAATTTCAGTGAAACCTGAACAAGATCCCACGATAATTAATTATGCCGGGGTTACTTGCAACTCGTAACGTATCTTGCATAGGGCTATGCTCGCTGTTGGAAATTTCTTTATGGAAATTTCGTGTATTCCACATTTTGGGAAAATATTTTGACTCCCACTATAATTTATCTAACAATTGCTGTATTTTTCACGCTAGTTCTATGGTTACCCTAACTCATCGTCAAAAATCAGGCGTTTTCCTGGATACGGTCCTGGGTAGAGTATTCATATGAAGGATGATGCTTAACTTCGAATTTTCAAAATCAATCAATTGCTGATCGGGTGAGAGTTCAGAAATTGAACAAATCCGTTCAGTAAAGGAAATAACTCTCATGAAGGATTACTATGTTTCGCTGAACTACAAATTACCCATGATCAACGCACTAACGCTGGTGAGAAATCTTATGGCAGTTTTGAAATCGTTGGAGTAATTTTTGAGTATGTTGTGAGGAATACACAAGGATGATTTCATAAGAAAATTCAACGTAGAATATCTGCGGTATTCACGCGAACTACTGTAGTCAAAAAAATGACACATGGATGGAGTGTACAAGGAACTCTACGTGGATTTTTATGAGAATATTTTTGTGAAATTTGTTCTTATGACTTCTATGAATTTCTTTCAAGGACACCTATGTGGAGTCATTAGGCGCTGTGCTACACTTCGATTTATTCGATCAGGCAAGTATTGGGACCTGACTGGAGTTTGCTTTACTCTAGAATCAATGATTTAGACTACATGTTTTTTTCAGAGAGACTTCCCAGGGATGCATTACTAAGGGTCTCATTTTCTATCGAAGATCATTCCTCTCAGGGTATTGTGTTTCAGAAATGAGGTTGAAACATTATCTTAGAAAACGAGTCTTCCCATGAATTATCTGAGCAACTAAGAATAAGAAGATGAATAAGTGATAACTATTCCATAATGCAATCAAAATAACCCACTAAAAATTTGAATCATAATGAGAAGATTTGAGAATTATCCTGTTGCGATACAGTGACAAGAAAATTGGATCTTGGAAACAAAATTTCTCCTCGAAAGATAGAGTTTATAAAAGTTTCAAAATCCTCGAAAAAAATTTTGATTTGATCCATGAATGCAAATAACAATCGAATAAACAATCTCTCTAATCTGTCTCGATATTCAATCCCCTCAGATTCTACAGAGACCCCAAGACTTCAGAAATACTATTCTACTCATGTTATTCACATTTTATATTCACAAATGCGCTCAAAACTCACTATCCTAGCAGGGCGTTGTATCAGCACAATATTACTAAAGTATAATATACTCAAGGTGCGCCGAGTGTCGCATATCCCGTGGGCCCAGCCCTCATGTCTTATGGGAACCAGGTCGAATTGGCGAACTCAAAACATCTGCAGGATACTTGCGCAATTTCAAGGGAGTGGGTGACGACGACATTGAGTACAATTACATCTAGGGAAAGGATGGGCGAGGCGGTTGATCCCCTGACGAGCCTTTCCTCTGACATTTAATTCTTGGTCACATTGTACATATCTTAATCGTTTCATCTTGTTCTCAGGCCTCTCGAAGAATTTTTCGAGCCCTCCGTTTATTCTGAGCTAAGTCTTTCGGTCAATTGTGCTCAGTACGTGACCTTCTGTGTAGTTACTCTAGCCGATTAGCGATTAGATTTGGAGATTTCTAAAAGCAACTGGAAAATTACTCTTGGTACTCCGTCCTCACAGTCTACAAGTAATTCAATCCTTACTAGTTAGTTAGATGACTTACTAGTTAGTATTCTGCTCAATGGAAAAATATCACACCCATACGAAACTTTTGCTTCGAGGTAGCAAAATGGCAAAATCAAAACCACGAAAACACTCCTTTTTGCTCATTTCTCCCTCCTTTGTTATCAGGTATGTGGCCTTGGTCTATAATCTGAGCCATCCCGGCTATACCGTGGGATTTTTGGAAATGTGCAATGAGGAAATTGGCGAGCGTAACAAGCAGCCCTCTCTCCTACCGCTTCCCCAAGTATTATACTCTCTCCGCACAAATTAGTGAAAATTAGTCCCCTCCTATGCATTTTTACTCATTTGTAGTGAAATTTCACTGAGAATTAGTGAATTTTTTCCAAAAATCAGCTAAATTTTCTGATCAGGGTCAATTTTTACTGATTTTTGTGGAGAGAGTAGAATGAAGATATCCGCAATCATAGCAAAATTGTGGAATCATAAATAGCTACCGTATCGGAACTTGAGCTTTTTCTTGAAAACGGAAATTGGAGAGCTGATTTGACTATCTAATTGCCGACATCACTACCTGTCAAACTTGCTGCATCGAAATATCCATCGTATTGGGGCCGTGAGTTATGAAATTCGATATCTGACATAGCTAACCAGATTCAATATTGCCACAAATCCTGAATGTACGTTATCAATACCTTCCTATAATACTCAAATATCCACCCCCGCGTATACATGCCAAAATGTACCATGCCCCCGCATCAAAGTAAACTCTGCAAGCACATGATTTTTTGAATCTTCAAAAGAACCTATTGCATAATTATTGCAACTTGAGTTCACTGCCGTACTGTGAGTAATATACACAAAAGTGCCTCAATATTTTCACTCTTAGCTACTGCAATCGAAGACAATTGAATGCTCCCAGTGACCGCCGCGTGGGATGTACAATCTCGTGTTCTATTACGACTGAGTGCAGTTCAAAAACTTTAAGATTGCATGAAAGCCCGTATCGATTATATCCAAGCTCACACCTTGAATTTTGCTGCATTAGACTTCATTTCATTTCACGTAGACACATTATTCAATGAGTCGTTGCTTAATAAGTGATTTATTCTAGTGTCTTTTACAGTACGGTTGAGCAATTCAATTTATGAGAGTGTGATCAGCATTATGCTGCTCGGAAATTTTGTCTCCAATTCAGTATCGCAAGTCAATGAGACAAAATCATCCAAGATTTGCCAGACTGCACACTAGGAAAGTTTCATTTGTAAAATATTTGGATGAGAGAATGGGAGTTGACTTCGGCGAATTTTCAAGATGATGGTCTATTGAGAAAGTCTTGGAGTGACGAAACACTAGGAGTAATAGATTTACAAGCATCATTTGACGGTTGATCAAAAAATCATTTTCGAAAAATGCTTACTTCAACTCTACCGCGCCTCTCACCAATGGTTTTTATGTGTGAAACAACGTGGGAGTCTGACAATAAATTGGCACACTTTGAGAAAGGTGCATAGCCCACGGTGAGCCGGAAGGGCGAAAAAGGTGTAGTTGCGTGAACGACAGGAATTCCTCTGGAGTATGTTCCGGGATTAGCTCGACATCATTTTCCAACAGAAATGGAAATATTTTATCGAGGGTTTTTCAAATAAAGTCAACCTCTCCATTTTTTGCCGCATCTTTCGAAATTATGATTTCGCTTCATAGTTCTGTATCGTAAATCCGGCTTCTGAAAATCAGGAGATTACATGAATTTGACGTGAAAAGGTCTAATTTTTCGAATTACGGAGTCAGAATTAGGCCCAAAAGGTGCGCGGGCCGTTGGAGTCTCAATAAAGGTGAAGATTCTCGATTTAAATGAATGAATCTCTTGGGAACGACAAAGATTATCCCTGGGCATCACTAGTGCGGACCTTTACGTTTTTTCTCGGGAGAATCAAATAGACGTCTATGTACTCTTGCTCAACTTCTTGATTTTCCTATCTGAAAAGGGTTTTCGGAGCCCTGAGAGGAACATCCCCTGTGAGCAACTTGCGTACTGATACTAAAGTGTCTTCTTCTCAACAAGAGGAGGTTTGTCAATCTCTTTGAGAATTCCAATGTCTGTTTGCTACATTTCCTTGTGTCAATTCCAGCTTATACACAGAACTCCTTGATTCTAGCGTCAGTTTCAGCTCGACAGGGATTATGATTATCGACTGTATCTGGGCGCGAATTTTAATAATAAGAAGCAGTGCATTCTGTATGCCCTTAACCAATGACATAGTACGCTTCAACACAGGGTTAGTATGATTAACAGATAAATGTCGATTCTTCCTACGATTACCAGGAACGATATCCATACGTTTCGAGTGAATTTTTCTCAAAAATCGAGGTTTTTCATCTTTACTGAGACTTTAACGGCCTGTGCACCTTTTCGGCCTAATTCTGACTCCGTAATTCGAAAGATTAGACTTTTTCACGTCGAATTCATGTACTCTCCTGATTTTCAGAGGCCGGAGATGGGATCCATAACCGTAGAGCAAAATCATAATTTCGGAAAATGCGGCAGAAAATAGAGAAATCGACTTTATTTGAAAAACCCTCGATGGAATATTCTCGTTTTTGTTAGAAAATGATGTCGAGGTGATCCCGAAACATACTTCAGAGGAATTCCTGACGTTCACGCAACTTGACCTTTTTCGTCCTTCCGGCTCACCGTGAGCCAGTTTTGATCTAGGTTTCACGGGGACCCATGAGACTTTTTCTCGTCAAAATCTATAGACTGAGTAAAAATTGGTAAATCGCGATATCGTCTAGGATGTTTTATCCATCATACGAAATTTCGAGACCTGTTCTCACATGTAAATATTTTGGAATCTTCTACAGACAATGACGTAAATACTCTCAATGAAAATCTCCCGATAATCAAGAACAATCTCAAGATAACCTATGATTTTGTTCACGAAGTTTAAAATTGTGACCTCCCTGAATAGAATTTTCACTCGAGAAGGAGCACTTTCGCACATATCTCATTCAAATATAAATAAAGCCCGAAAATAAATTATACTCTCAACACAATAGTGTTTGCCTTCCCGTGTAATTACGACTATTTACCATCAGCAATCCATTATTCCCACGGAAAAAATTACCAGACAAGGAAATATCGCATCCAGCTAAGAAGCAAAAGCCCAAATGAAACGGGTATACCCTCATGGTATAATACTATCAAAGAACAGTATAGAACAGATACACAACAGTCGTACCCTTTATTTCAGATAAGAATCTCCGATGCTTTTCAATGAATTAGCGTCGGGCGCAATTTCACAAAAAGGCAATCCTGTGCATTTTGCAGTAGCTCTCTTGCAAAATATATCCATGCCTAGTGCATTTTATATATATATATATATATATCTTCTTCACCAAATAATAATTGTCCGAGCGCGTGCGCACCTCCGCATTGGTGCATATAGTGTCTACCCGAGGCGAGTTATAAATTGCGCGAACTGATGTAGGTATAATATACTTATACTGTAAGAGAAGACGCATTGAATCTTTATGCGCTTTCACCGCTTCTACTGCACTGATGCTGTGAACGAGTTAAGTTCACTCACACCCACTATATGCGATATTATCATAGAATAGGTAGCCCAATGGCTGCATTGTGATATTGTGAGTTGAGAGGATGGGTGGGTCAATTGAAAAGATTGCCTGAGGTGATTTCTATGAAATGTGTGAGGCATTTGCTAAGACACTAAAATTTTTCATAAGCACAAGGTTTCTGATACAGATACTTTATAGCAACATGGATTGAAATCGCTGTATCACAGAGTGAGAATCAATGCAGAGCTCCTGAGTTTTATATTTGATCAGACGAATTCATGAATAGCTTCATTTAGTTGGTGTTACCGTATAAGTCGCTATGGCCAAAGAAAATGTGAGGTAAAATTCTCTGACATTGTCCAAAGAGCGAATTTTTGTTAGTTTTCTACCCTTTGAAATTGAGCCTGAAATTTTGTCAGGCTAAGGGGATTTCACCCGTTAACCCGTCGGAGTAGCTCTTGTGTATTTTTCCAGAGTTAGAGCGTTCCTTGTCATTTCCAAAATGATTCATTTGCTTGAGCGTGTGTATTTCGATGAAGTTTGGAAGTGATTATGTCTGTGATATCCTCACATTCATCTAGAGCTAGCTACAGCCAGTAAAATCCTACAATGGAAGTTTTATGAAAACGTTTACTGTGATGCCTCGTTTTCCAAATGGCGTACAAAATTTTCGGTCAATGCCGTCCCCATGTTGTGCTCCTCCTCAACGCGCTATGTCGCTTTGTGGGACACATTTTCTTGAAGTATTTGGTTGCATTGGATCAAATCTGTGCGGAAAAGAGTCTCCGATTGGTTGGCGAGCCGTGAGAATATTTCTAAAGCGAAATGTCCATTCCGTCCCCCTCTGCGACCCCTTAAACTCGACATATCTTTGTCCGGCTTCAACTTTGAACTACCTAGCTCTAGGTATTTTCTTTTTGTGCCAAAACAAGTGGAAACCAACTGCAACGGCCCACTGAAATTCGTCTGGGGCTGAAATAATTTTTTGACCCAAATCACTCTCTGCGACGATTTTGGTCCCAAAAAAGCACGCTTTCGGCGGAATCACTCATATCTGACCAGAGAATTTATGCTAAAATAACTCTTTGCGAAAGGCCAGTCAACCGCTTGCGGACCATCAGTCTCACTATGAGACTGACAAGGTGATCCACCTCGTGTGAATTTGATGAAGTCCTCCCACCAGTTCGGAAAACTTGCACAAGTGGCAGTTTTAATAGTTCACGTTTCAATACTTGTAACTTTGATTAGGATTAACTGGTTCTTGTTATTACGGGGAAAATTCGGAATTGGCCTGATAAAATTTTGAACAAATGGAGTGCACGCTCAAGCCCATTACAAACTTCAGTCAATTCTTGACATTTTTCTTGATTCATACATCATTCCAGTAAACAGACAATCTGCTATACAAACCAATTACTTTGAAGTACTTCCGGTAAAAATTCTTCCAAAATCCATTCCTCAATGACAGAAAATCCTTTTGGTTGACTATCTACTTCACATGTAGATCTACTTGATGATTGCAAAATATCAGATGATATCGGCACAGACATCACGTATTTCTCAGAAATCTAAATTCACCACGGTGAAAATCAAAAAGGTGTAAACATGATTGATGGCCAGAATAAATTGCTCAAAGAGAAAATACCATAATCCAAAAAGATGATAAAAAGATATGAGGAATCTGCATCAGACAAAGTTATGGTTAGAAGGAATCTCCAACGATGAAACAAAGTGGCCATTCCGCACGTCATTAAAATTCAAAGGACGAACGAACTGTCGACCAGTCCCACAGGAATATGACCAGAGAATATCTCGGTCTCGGATACATTGATGTGGGCGGTAGTAGAGTAAGAGATGGTAGTCTCTTCTCGCTTATAACTTTGACGTTAACGTTCCACCGCAGAACAGCTCGTGCGCATACAACCTCAAACCCAAAGACACGAAGGAGTTATATAGAGAAGAAGGACGACAAGGGTATATTGTTGACGGACACCAACATGAAGCTTTTGGACCAAAAGCCCAGACCGCAACGAATAATAGTCAAGATTAGCATCGCTATTCGCGCTTGCCAAAGCTCTCTATATGTGCATTAGAGAAGAAGGACCGGAGGCAAAATTTCCGACAGAGAAGCTGCTCGTCGACGTCGTCGTCGTCGTCGTCATCATCGTCGTTCCTTTACGGAAGATATCGCTCGGATGGTTAGAGTCTCTCTTCCTATATATATTCTTGCTTTAGAGATATCTGCATTCTAGGGAATGGTTAGAGGGAAGCTCATGGCTTGAAAGGTTGGCTTTCAAAATTTATGTTGGCCGCGTTTCATGTCTAAAGCGAGAC
This sequence comes from Eretmocerus hayati, assembly GCA_029851415.1. Classification (NCBI taxonomy): domain Eukaryota; kingdom Metazoa; phylum Arthropoda; class Insecta; order Hymenoptera; family Aphelinidae; genus Eretmocerus; species Eretmocerus hayati. Next base: position 144,439,127 of record CM056743.1, read on the forward strand.
TTGGGTAAATTGGCGAGAGAAGATGCCAATGGGGTGACTTGAACTCTATACTGTAAGGAGTTTAGATATATATGGATGAGCCCAAATTTTTTATATGGTGTTGGAGAATTCTTGGATTTAGGTGTTTGAGTGTTGAGGATTGTGAGTAATCTGATGTGGAAAAATGGTTAAGGAATTATCTCATCTAAAATAGTGTTATTCTATGGAAAGTCAAGAATTCAGAATGTACAAGTTTGGAGAGCCGAAAATTGGGAAGAGCTAGGATTTGGAGAGCAGAATTATAGGAAATCAAGGATTTGGAGGCGTGAGGATTCCGAATATCAAAATTTGAAGTGACATGAATCCCGAATGCCCGATAAGATGAAAATGAGGAAGGATGAAAATTTGCTTTGACTATGATTCGGACGTATTGTGTCGAAATCTTGGCTCTCCTTATTTTTATCTGCGAAATTCGTCATTACGAATTCTCTCACTCTCAAGTTCCCAAGCACTTCAAATTTTTACCTCTGCATCCTTCTGATGAACGAATACTCGTCTTTCAGAATCCTGCATTCCACATTTTGGTCTCTCCAAATTTTTGACACCACGGACTATAGCTGTCTGAATTTTTGGCTCTGTAAAGATATTGACTACTTTGAGTGAATATGTTGTTCGTCACCTTTAATGCACAAGTAAACCAGTTGATACCTCTCTACTCATTCCATACAGAAATGAGCTGTTTAGAGCGTGTCTCGTTTTCAGACAAACGCCTCGTAGTCTTTGATCTGTGGCCTAATCCGCCAAGTTGTCATACAAAGTATTCTATGTGACTATAGGGGAGAGTGGGGCGAATTAGGACAGGTTTTGCAGCGGAGCCATCTGACGATACTTGGGGCTTGGCGCGCTGTGGGACTTTGAAGTTTAATTATTGAATAGATTGTAGAAAAAATTTCAGACCTCTAGGTCTTAGCGTTCATAATTTTTTTTGAAGTTTGAGAAAAAAAATCTGTCCAAATTCGCCCCGAGCTTGGGGGCACTTTTGACAAGTTTTGGGAGCAAATTTGGATAGCCTTTCAAAATCGAGGTATACGGCGTTATTCTCAGCCTAATATAGTTACATTTGCTCATCAATGAAGGCGATGAAGTTCGTCCAGTTGGGGTTGTCCACAAATGAAGCGTACGCACTGCTCACGGCTCAAAGCGCATACCCACAGCTCACGTGCGCCATGCGCTGTTCATCGGATTTTAGCCGGCGAGTGACATGGATTTCCCGGAAGATCGTCATCCATTCTCGATCGCTAACTGCAAGTTCTGTATTGAATCCAGCCGGTAACAAGTAAAATCCATATCTCTCGCAGGCTGAAATCCGATGAGTAGCGCATGGCGCACGTGAGCCGTGGGTATGCGCTGTGAGCCGTGAGCAGTGCGTATGCTTTATTTGTGGACACACCCTTATGCAAAAGCAGCGTGTAATCTTGCATTTTCAAAATAAACCGCGCGAGGCCCCCAAAAAGCACCCCTACGTCAGCGAGGACCCCAAGTATGGTTTCGGAAGGTCTAACCGGGATAAATACCATTGTCTGCGATAGTATTGGAAATTTCTTCACGCGGCGGAAGCCTAGACTCACCCACAAGCGAGCTATCTTGTTTGTCCTAATTCGCCCCACTCTCCCCCACGGACGTAAAATTATTCTACGCTACGCTAGGTATCTGTCTCAGTACAAGTTTAGATTTTTACCAACTCTATCTAAAAAATAAAATCAGAGTCAAGGTATAAAAATCTAATTCTTTACATCGACGGTAGGGCTGAACCAACTTTAAATGCGACTGAATTCAACTCTCGAGATATTTAATCTTGCAAAATCACGTTAACTAAATTTTGCTCTCATTTTTGGAATATTCATTCTCTCATCGATCGATTTCTCATCACTATCCTATTCTCAACACTAGTATGAGTGAAGATTGTATTTTTTACCAAGCATCATCAGAACAACTTCCACGAGATTAAAACAATTTCCAAATGGATTACTTGACTGCTAATCATCTCAACAACCCGTTCTACAAATTTTCCTTCCCAGTTTATTATAGAAACTTTTATATCTTATAAGTGACGACCACACTAGCAATCACCGCAAAAGCATATCACCCACACACACACACATACCCACCCGAGCACACATAACTTTTATCAAACAGGAAGAGACACCGCAATCGTCCATCCACCGCTGACTGATGCGTGTCATGTGGTATCTTCTAACGCATCATTGCCAAGATATAGCTTAGAGGACAATTAGCCTTAGAGTTGAGAGTACAAGCTTTGCCAGCATCAGAGCGACTCACTCCTCAGGCGTTAATGTCAAAGTGGCTCTAGTTGTGTAGCTTGCGAATGGATTAATATCCCCACAGGATTGTCTCACAGCTATGTATAACCCTTACTCAAGTTCACGTTTTACTCTAGTGTAGAAAGAGCATTTCCATCCCTGACGTTGTTGTCATCCAGACCTTTCCGTAATAATAAGCAAATGTGTACGAAGCTTGAATATTGTTCTGTATATTCATGAATTCTGCACCTGCGTTTCATCTGTAGATGAATGTACCTACCATTTATAATGTATGCGATTTGAACAAGCATAGAGCGCTGATTAATAACGAGTGGCTGAATTACACTAACGTTGACTATGAGATTCTAGATTGTTATTGCCACTGATGGGTTAGCTCGTTTCCGTAGGCCAAGTGGCATTATTGCTTCCCGTATAGCACTATTATTACCTCTAGCGAACGATCTATTACTCAAAGGTATGTATAATAGTGAATTTTTTTAACAGTAGTCTAGAGGGTTAATTGATTCTGGAACTCATAATGGATGGACTTGGGCAATTGTTATTATCTATCTGATAGGAGTGATTGATACGATGTATGTGTATGAAGTAGATGTGGAGATTGGGTAGTGGTAGAAGCATTAAAACGTCCGAATGCAGTCATCGTATCATTTGGTTCGGTGAACGCAATAATGACTAACCCCCAAGGCGTACTGGACGCAAATTCATTTACGTATCATTCACTGCTCTGGGAGCATAATCTATGGTGGGTCCTTGTTGATTTGCGTGGGTAGTAGTTATATTGTGGTAGATTATTAGCTCTGGATTTGAGCGATTGCCAATTATTTGGAATATTTTTCTAATGAAATAAAATATTTGCTTGTTGTCTGATCACTGATTGTAGAATCTGAACAAAAAATTGTGCCTAGTCATTTTCGTTATTGGGAGTTTTTCTCATGATTTTGTGGTGCAACTAGATACATGGGATTTTCGTCCCAGAAGGACATTTTATTTCCCTTTCCCTTATAACGATAACATTTCATCAACATGACTAGATTTGTGGAATCGCATTGAGATACCAATTTTCCATGTATATTTTTTTTCAGAACAAACTATGACTTCCATCAGGAAATTATGAAACTCCTGGCAATTTTGAGTGGATCTTGCACCTGATTGTCAATTCATTCAAATGCAGACTCCTCCGTTGACTTCATGAAAATGAATCGTTTCCACTGACGGCTTATCAAAAAAATCTCTTCGTCGAAGAATATCTTAAGCATCTACTCAGCATTTGCAATGAGATAGCATATATTTCTGCTTGTTTACTCTTACCCAAGAGTAGCAAACCTTGGCAAATAGTATATTACAAAACGACTTTGATTCCTTACGCACTGCCGAAAATTTTTACTCGCTCTCGCTGACGCTCGTGCATAAAGAAATCTCAACAGTGCGTAAAGTTGTTACTCGAGTGTGTAAAGTTTTTGACAGTGCGTAAAGTATCGAAATCGTTTCGTACGATATTTTTCGCAATTTTCCGATGTTTGGGTGCCTACAAAATTGCGAAAAATAACTTTCGCGCCTCGCACATGAGGTTCCCCGCTTCCGAGCGATCATTTCAACCCTCGCCTCCGGCTCGGGCCGAAATCCGATCGCTCAGAAGCAAGCTACAACCTCATGAACTCGGTGCGAAATATACTATTTCGCAATCCGATGTGCGTAAAGTTTTTCCTTACGCACCGAAAAAATCGTCTTCACGCACTAACTTTACGCACATGATTGCGAAATAGTATATTTCGCACCGAGTTCATGAGGTTGTAGCTCGCTTCTGAGCGATCGGATTTCGGCCCGAGCCGGAGGCGAGGGTTGAAATGATCGCTCGGAAGCGGGGAACCTCATGTGCGAGGCGCGAAAGTTATTTTTCGCAATTTTGTAGGCACCCAAACATCGGAAAATTGCGAAAAAATATTTTCAGGGATAACAAAAGCAACGCACCAGGGACCTTACTATCATCCGCAAAGCGTAGTCGTAATCGGGATTTCGATTACACCCTTGTTTTGTTCGACGTTCTAGAAGAACTCTTTCGCTACTCTGGTATTTATAATTATTCGGGGCATCCATGAAGTTTCATTAGATACTTCGTATCAAGATTCTCCAGAATCTCTAAAATTTTTCTGTATCCATGAGAATTTGGCGTAGAAATTGATTTCTCTGCGCTTGCACGAGGACCTGATCTTTTCAAGATGTGATTGTTTGTCAAATAATGATAAAAACTGTTTCGGATACGTGTGATCTTATGAGTTGAATAACTGTGAATCCATTCCAAATATTCATGCTGAAGGGATTTCCAGAAGGCATGATTTTTCTCGTTGGAACGAAAAAAATAAAATAATGAGGATGACACAGAATCCTGCAACGGCATGAAATAACATTTTTCGTGACTTTTGAGTGGAATTAATTGCAGAATAGACTGAGAAATTTGCCATCAAAAACTGTGAAGATGAATGGAACAATATAATCCAGTCATATGATCCTATCTCAAATTGGGTCGAATTGTCAAGTATTTGCCGAATAGAAAAGGATCATTTCTCTCTTCATTCGTCCATTTTGTTCTTCCTGAAACTCATCCTAAATAGTCCTGCAGAGAACATTAGAACTGCGTAATACGTCCAAAGTAGAATTTTTAATCTTTGGAAAGCACGCAAAATATTCACCAGTCCAGATTTAACTTCATGATGACAAAGTTACCCACCGATTCAAATGTCAGTTGCCTTCAAGATTGTCCATCTGAGACTGTCGTCGGAGTGACACTCGGTGACCTCGTCAATTGCAATGATCCCTCTGATATGTACAAATGAATGATATTCAATCAGGATATTTTCATCACTCTATAAGCCAATACTCATTTTCTCATTCCCATCGAATTCCAGCGAATGTTGCTTCCATCTCAGACCATCACATCTCCAGGGCTCACCTTAAAATCGCCTCAGTCAACTTCATGATCTCCATCTGACCTATCCGTCCACTGTATTGATCAAGTTAAAGTCTATCAAAGCAACGGTCCCTATCTATCACACTTGACTCAAAGTAATCTCGCATCTCTTTTTCGTATCCTTCACCTATAACTTGACAAAGTCTTCTTTTTCTACTCGGTTCCCTCATTCAACTTCAGAACTTTCAGTCTGCTAGTGGGATTTCTGAATACCCATCCTCCGAGTGAACTTTCCGAAGAATAAAAAAATCGCCTCAATCATGTTTTTAATGATTCCATAAACTGATGTATAATCCTTTGACTCTCAAAGTCTCTTCCACGTTAGAATATGGACGACGTTCAAATGTTACCAGCAAAAAGTGTCAGCGTACAGAACTTTTAGATTGATTGGAAGCGGTACTTTATATACATATATATATAATATGCATAGGCGATGATCTTGCGGAAACGTAATTTATCGGCTTGCCTTCGAATCTACCACTCTGATAGTAGATTTCAAAGACCAACTGAAAACATACTTTCGAGATATTGAGATTTTTCTACTTAGACCGTCAGAGTTGTCGATTTTCTTCTAACGAGGTTTGCTAAGATGCGAATGTAATGCACAAGTTGACATGGGAAACGCTCCTAAGATAGATTGAAAGAAATCGCAATGGGATATAAGCTCAGCGGGAGTAATCGACTATCATGTATTTGATGAAGTGAGTGTTGATGCGGGTCAATAAGGAATCAACCAATCGGATTCTCATCGATCATGGATGGACGATATATGTAGGCTACGTCAGCCCATCACAACTCATTTTATTTTATATCAGTTCCAATTCATATGTACTGTGAAGCCGAGATACTATGATAAAGTATCCAGTTTTGGTATTCTGGTTCAAATTGTCAGTAACTTACAGGATTATGAACTACCGACCTTGTTTATCAAAATTCCAAGCTACAAGCTTTTGACTGATGACCAAGAAGTTACTCAGATTGATTCACATAAGAGTTACGAATCAGATAGAAAAAAGCTCAAATGGAAGAAAAGCTCAACGGACGACGTTAAATTACAAATAGAGCAAAGCCAAGCTAACAAAATTCCAAATGAGACTCAACCTTCTAAGATCGCAAGAGCAAACGCCCTATGGAAGGATTCATGCCATATACGTATAACTGTTGTCCACGTTCACATTATTATTCATAAAGTTCCCCCATCCATGACAGAACTGGGAGATTTGGAAGATTCTACTTCCTTCACTCTTTGACTTCAGACATATGTTGACATGGACAAAAACCGAAATATGTGATAAGGCTCAGAAGGTATCACATGAAAATCTGGAGAAAACTCATGAGTATCTGCGCCAATGTCATGAACAATGAACTGGGATTACGATCTTTCTTTTGATTCTTGGTCTTTCAGAGCCACACTGGTTCGAAGGACTAAAGATTGCACCGAATCTCTATTCGGTGCAATCGTTAGTCCAGAATACCAATCCGAAACGACTGGTATGATTCATCTCTCGAGTTCCCTGATAGTGTTTGTACAATAAGGCAGACATTATTCCAAGTTCCTACCATGTATATCCAAATTCTCAGTAGAGAACTCAAATTATCCCATTGTCATCTTCTTTCACCAATCTACCGAAGGCTTGTTCCAGACATGAGACAGCCATCTTGAATCTTGAAAGTCAACATTTCGAGCCAGAGCTTCCCCTAACCATACCCTAGAATGCAGATATCTCCCTAGCAAAAGTATCTGAAGAGACTTCATGAATGTTTCTTTCATTAGCTTGTGATAACTTTTGTAAGAACCATTGGAAACATCTCAAATATCCAAGTATATTTTAAAAATACAAAAAACCATACTGGTTCACAAATTTTTGAAAAAATTTCAATTGTAATGGAAAAAACAAAAATCGGAGGAATATCGACTTCAAGTTTTCATATTTTCCATCATATTTACGTTAGCACTTCCTATTCCAAAGACGAAGATGTCATTTTAGAGTCTCAAAGTTTGTCTTGTAGTGAGCTGGCTAAATGACATATTACCATAGGAGAATCATAATAAAGCGACTACGATCGAGTTCAAATCAAAATTTCATCACTACCACGGTCATTCGTTAATCACGCAATGACTATCAGAAGTCAAAAATTCAGACATTCAAATATAAAACATACAATGTAGTGAGAACTTCAATTGCATTCTCAAAATTTAGTATCAAGACAATAATTGAATGTGTTATCTGGTAACTCCATATGCCAATCCTGTCGTACTCGAGTTGCAAATCCTGACCACAAATCAATCAAAACATCCAATACCCTAATGAAATTCTCTACAAACAAGCAAAACAACGCATTATTAGCAACTAACTCTCGCGCGAAGCTCACATGTCTGTCGATTGGCATCAAACCAACCCAAAATTAACGGTACCCTTAATGAACGTGGGAAATAGCGTAATTCAGCTCGATACCTTTGCATCACGTTAATGCTTTCCTCATCCTATTCACATCATGCGAAACATGAGAGAAATAGTTAGATAGAAGACCTCTAATAGAGCTCAGCTACTACTCTATACCACTGATGAGCTTGATGTTCTCCCATAACCACATTGCACGAATATATTCTGATTTTTGACGCCTCTGATTAATCGCCTCTCATTACGCCTTCTCTATACCTTATATTCCTCCCTAACCTCAGAAAAAAGGGAAAAAATTCATTACCAACGAATGCAGAGTATAGCTGGTAAGTATAACTGGCAGAATCTTGCAATAGCGATTCATCAATTGAAATTATTGCATTTGCAATGACAATTAGACCTCTGTATAAAACCAAAGCTAGTTGTCTATATATAATACGTGGGACCTAATGTGCACTGCACGCAAGAACGCCATATAGACTAACAGGTCGTGTTGGAATGGATATGAGTCCAAGAAGGTTTCCGATGATTTATGATCTATCTAGGTAGTACAGTGCGAAATTTTTTTTTCTTATCTTTGATTTTTTTGCGGGTATAGTTGAGGGTATGAGGAAGCACATATGCATTTATGTGGGAAAATGACCGCTAATTTGAAGCATCAGTTGATAAGAGAGGCTAGCCTTCTCGTTGTCCGTTACGAGTGATAATTAAATGGCCGAGCCAGTTTAAAGATGATGATGCTTCTTGCAGCTACTTTTGATGCGTAAGGATACGAGGGTACTTGAGACTGAAAGTAGCAGTTTCGTTACGACGTTGTTGTGTTTTTTATAGGGTGAGTTCGAGATGTTGCACGACGGTTTCGAGTAAATCATAGACTCTTGTGAGCTGTCATTTGCAATATTTCACGATGTACTTGGGTTTTGTTAGAATTATGGATTTGTATATCGATGTGGGAGATTAATTGATTTAGAAAAATACGCCCCATTTGGAAATACATTGGAAGAACAATGGGAAATGTTTTCCTTCTTCGGGAGCGACGAGATGATAAATGATTGATGTGATAGAGTGGAGACGAAAGGATAATAAGGAAAAATTGAACATTTCTTATCACAGATTTGGCTTCTAGGTGGCATCTATATGGTTTGCTATGTTTCACGATGTACTTCGATTCGATTGGAATTATGGATTCGAGAATTGGTTTGGGAGATGAATTGATGGAGGGGAAATAATGATGAATGAAGCCAAAATGAATGATAAAAGGGGTTTGATCATTTTGTCTCACAGACTTTATCATGGTCAGTTCAAAATGTCGTCGAATTGTTACATCTTGATCAGTATGACACGAGAAGGCAAATCGAGTTGATGATTATTCAAGGCATCCACGATGCTATTGAAAAGTTTCCTTGTTAGGAAACGTAGTCGATTGTAACATCGGATAAAGAACTACGACTCCTGCGTTCGAGGACCGGATATTGTATACACTGTAGCATTGATATACATGACGGAATATATAATATATAAAATCATCAAAAGTATGAAATAGTGAGAGTCTTTAAATGTGTGAAACAGAAGACGAGGAACACAGTACAAACGGTTGGTTTAATGACAGCATTAATGCATTAGAATGAGATATCAGAATGACGAGAACGTTACAAAAAATAATATCTATAAGTATTAGATAATCGGTATATTTCACACTTGTCCGAAATGAACCACCGATAAAAACATGAATAATCTCGATATGCTACGATACGTGCGGTTGACCGTGTATACTATGAATCGAATTTTCTTTCCAATTGAATCATTATTGAGATGAGAAAAACTCCTGTGAAAATCGAAAATAGAATCCTTCAAGCATCGTATCAGACTTCTCGAATCTTGTGAAATTCCATGCATTATGAAAATGAGAAATCCCCATCCTTCCCCATTGCAATTTATCTCTGGAAATTTACCATAAGACTCATTTTGTAGAGTGTAGTGTGGAACATAGTATCAAAATCGCATGCAAAATCACAACTAGTTGATCCACAAAGTTATCAGGTTTTCATCATTTGTTATGACTAAGTACACAATACAATACAGTAATTTACATGAGCAACATCAATGTGATTGGTTAGGAATCCTCCATGTCCGTTTGCAAAATCGATATGATGAAAACTACAATTCTTCTCGATACACTCGGACTTTAATGCCAAAGTACTGTCAAACTCCTTCAAATCTCCGACGTTTTGGGTGCGTACATAACATTCCTCATCAGAGAAGATCTGAGCAACAGAATTCAATTACATTATAATTGCAGGTTCTTTCTTTTCACTTAAGACAAACATGAGACAATTGTGAATTCATCCATTACACTATAATTTCCTATGATGCTTACCAAGGATTTCAGTAAACAAGGTCAGAAGGTAGTTTGAGCCCGCGATTTGCATGTCAACAGGACTGTTGTATTTTTTCGAGTGTAGAATCTCAGAAATCTGGAGGAATGGAACAGAATTGATGAACGCAGTCAAAGAACACAGTGGTAAAATCTTACTGGCACTTCATTCACATGGTAGGTCTGATTATATAGCTTGCATATTTTCGAAGACTGAGATTGTTATGAATTTATGTGAAGAGAGCGCGACAAGGAACGAACATTGATGTTGATCGTTCGATCACCTGATCGGCACTGAACAGTAAGGTGGGAAACGTGAGGGTGGCGGAAAGTCGGTAATGTCAGAATCTTCCGCTATCGGTCAGCTGGAATTGACAGCCGCACCAAGATTTCTCTTTCTTGAATTTCTTCAATTATGAGGAATGCGTGATTGGTTTGACGAGAGGCAGTTTTTCATCAATTTGACATCATTTTTTTAGCTATTTTCTAGGAGCGTAGTATCATCTGTTCTATTCATATTATTATTGAAAAATTGTATGTTCAGCATCTCTGGAAACTCTCTGGTTTCCCAATGTGCTTTTTTGTCCAAAATTTTTACATCCTCAAGATTGAGGGAATGTTCGTGTATCATTGCATGTAGTGCAGTGACATATTTTTTGTCTTGCCTTTTCGTAGCAGATATATGTTCTTTGATGCACAGTTCGAGTTTCCTCTCTGTTTGACCAATGTAGGACAGCGGACAATCGTGACAATCAATTTTGTACACGATATCACAATTGTCACGTTCAACAAGTTTGTCTTTGCCCAATTTTATGTATTTTCTCAAGTTACTCGAGTTTCTCTGAATAGGGATTATATCTTGATTATGAAAATACGCCTCGAGAGGTCTGGATAACTGTGGTAAGTACGGTCGAAGAATTTTTGGCTTGCAGCGTAGCATATCCTTCTTGGCCTTGATTCTAGCCGCTGTAAGAGGATTCGATAAGGAGTATGATCTTTTTTAATGTGTTTCTTCATAAACTGTGAGGGTCAGTTGTCGAGGGTCAGGAGGTCAGTGATACGTTTGAGGTTTTTTCATGAAATCGTTGGCTTGACAGTTGGATGACTTTGTCTACCAGCGAGGTTACAATAGCCTTCTTTTGACAAATAGAATGGTGAGACAAAAATTTGAGATACCTGCCTGATGATGTGGGTTTATGATACCAATCAAATGTCGGGGAGTCGTTCTCAAGTCTGATGACCTCAAGGTCTGAAAAGCTGATTCATTTATCAGTCTCCATTCCAAGTGTGAGCTGTAGCCAATCCGACTGATTATTGTAAGTGTCAAGGACCAAACCAATATCAGATTCCTTGACTACTAGGGGTGCATCATCAACGTACCTCGCATGGGAGAGAACACTATCGCCGAGACATTCTTAACATTTTTTTCCAAATATTCTAGGACAAGTTCAGCCCACAGGAAACAGTAGCCCATTGTACCGAGTCACAATCGTGTCTTGAAACTGTGAGAATTATTCTAGTGCCTAACCCGGTTCCTACTCCAACGACGACGTGAAAACTCCAACAAGCCTAGACCGGACAGGGAGACCGTCCCAGCCCACGACAGGGTCGTCTCAAGACCTACGCACCCCGTCGCGAGGGGGAGCATTGACGAGACCTCTATGGACTTCAACGGGCCAAACGCATGGCGCTGCTCGAAGCGTTGGGAGCTGCGACCTTAACCCAACAAGACAAGACTGCTCAACCCCCGAGTATCTCGTCTCCGGCCAACGAGACGCGGGAGTGACTTTCCACCTTCATTGACGAGGTTCTCATGAAGCGGAATTTCGAGCCTACGTTGATTTGGCGCCCATTGTTGGGCAACGAGTGACTTCTTGGACTTCGTCAGCATGAGGAGATGCCAAGACCTGTGACCTGATGAGGAGTCTTCCCCGGACGCCACGCCGCCTGCAACCCGGACAACCTGGGAAACAGTGGTGAGCACCTGAAAGAACGGAAACCCTCAGTGGCGCCCGACTGGATCAACAACGCACCGTCTCGCTTGAGCGCGCCGCTTGAGTGTCACGCCACCAACAACAGCAGTCACTTGGCTCGGACGGGAAGCTTGAGGCCTTCATCAACGGAGCGCACATGCCCCTACGCCGGAAGACTCCACGCAAGAACCTCGCTCCCACCGGACCATCCCCTGCTGTGCCACTTGAATGAACCTGCGTATCCCTAAGCCGGAGCTCAGCAACAGCCACTGATAGATCCTGCCTTCATCAACCAGGTACTACCTCATACGGATCTACCTGTTGCTCCAGGGAGTGCAACAGATATTTCGGCGGCCAATCCGGAGCCACCAGTGGCACCGGAGCTCACCATGGACGACCTCAGGCTAATATTCCGTCAACTGGCTGGCACGCCTTTCAAGCCTCCGGACTTCACGGGTGCGGAGCATGAGGATTCAGTGAAGTTCATCACGGAGTGCACGGAGCACTTCCGGTGCCTAGGAACCGAGGAGGCGTCCAGGGTGCAAGGTGCTGAACGATTACTCAAGGGCGACGCCGAGAAGTGGTGATCCTGCTACGAAAATCTGGATGTCGACTGTACCCACTTCACGGAGCTGTTTCTGTCCCGCTCTGATTCATCGCAACTTCGATTCCGACTCAAGGCCAAACTCTACGAAAAGACCCAGGGCGAAAAAGAGGCCGTGAGTATTTTTATTGAGAAACTTCACGTTCTAGCCCGTCGTCTGCTTCGTATGGCAATCAAGGAGGAGATGGTGACCCTGATCACGGAGTCACTGGACGCGAGTATCCTTTCCATCCTGCGTGGCAACCCGCCGACCACTGTGGGCGAGCTGCTGATCAGAGTCACGGAAGTCGAACTCGATGAGCAGGCCAAGCAGGCCGGCACCCTCGAATTCAATCCGGCCAGCAAGAACCAGAGTTACTTCTTAAGATAGTACTAGCGGTACTGATAAGTCCAAGTGCAGATTAGATCCGCGCTTGACTCGTTTCCACCCGTCTATATAGGTATAGTAATGGACACAGCAGACGACAACCTAACCCTAAAACTGCCAAAAGTAGTGACATATTCGCTCAGATCTTTTTTGGGAGGCTCCTAATCGTCGACCTGTTCGTCGCTATGCATTTTTCATGCACTCTCACACCTGTGTGATCACTCCCGTGAAAATCTGAAAGTGAGAAATGAATGTATCGACCATTTCTCGTAAGATGCCGTGTTAATTGGCTTTTACGAAATTACCCAGAACTGTACTTCTCGACTCCTAAAGGTTTCAAAATTTTCACTGTGTCTTTTTGATATACTCATCTACCACTGTGCCGAATTTCGTAATTTCCTGATAGTTAATTCGAGTACCGCTAGTACTACCTTAGGATCTAAATACTTCGTGGTCAAAGAATATCCCGCGAATCCACAACTCTAAACCTCTAATATCAACGATTTTTAGTTTGACTCACATACGCTGCAAGAGAGTCAAACTCGTATGAAGAGATGAGAATTGGGAAAAGGGCTTAACTCACATAATCTTTCAGATAACAGGGCGTAATGGTGTTCACGCCCTTATCAAGATCTCGAGGTTCGTGAACACTAATCTCATAACGGGTTCCATGGGGAGTTTGAGCACCCCTCAGAAGGCTCAAAGAGCGAAAAGGGCGGAAAAAGGGCCTAACCGCCATCATGCCCTCCTTCCACGCAGCCCCCTGATTGTTGTGTACCAGTAGCAGAATTCAGGATACAGATCTCTTTGAGAATGATGACATCAACTTCAAAGATACGGAAGAAAAAATGCTTAGGTTCGGGATTTACGTCTAGTTTGTCCGGTAAGCCTGAACGAGACGGCACCCATGTGCGTGAAGTCGAGTACGCTCAACCAGCGTGTCAGCATACTGCTGAATATTGGTTTGTACTTCGGTGGGGAGGACCTACAATTTAAGGTGGAGCTTAAATAACTTTGAACATCAGAAAAAGTTCAATGAGAGAAAATCTCAGGGGTGTCATGGTCAGGTTTCGAATGTACGACTCCAGCAAAAGAGCCCGATGATTTATCTCTGTGCTACGATGGCCTCGAGTACCTAGGGAATAAAAGAGAGACGGTATCCTGGAGTATGACGCATCTTAGACTGGCCTAAGGTATGTGAAATACGTCGATGTGATTGTCTGGTACGACTGCTGGAGGGACCTAGTATGCCACAAGTAGACGAGTACCCGCTATTTTAGAGGGATCTGCGGAGGTAGGGAGTGCCATCAGTGATCATCGATTTGACTTGACATCATAAGCACCAGCAGATGATCATTCATATCCTTCATGTTCTTCGACCACCTATCTTGAGCGATAAACAACGGTATCTCTATGTTTTTCGAGATGTTTTCACAGGAATTTTTTAAAACCATAAACACAAAAAACCCACGTGATGAATTCTGAATGATTCCGACCCTGGAGTTCTAAAGTTCGGCTATGATATTGAAACTTCTAAGTTCAATTGATAGCAAGTACAAATTGTATATAAAATGATAAGGATTAGATATAGTCGTAAACGAAGTCTTGTCGCAATCCTAAATGGAATAAAATCGCGAGTTGAACTTCACACTGTGAACTCATCTTCATTCAAGATTCTCTAACGCAGCGCGAGGGTGGGCAGAGCGAAGATCCACGACTTCATAAGACGAGTGTGTACACACACGTACAAACTACATTTGAATGAGCTACGAGACAACCACATTGTGATCATATTCATATGTTTATATGAATATGATTCCTGGAATAACTGTAAGTAGCTTGTATTTACTTAGTAACGAGGAGATCTCAGGGCCAATGAGGCGCCATAACTCTTTCAGGTTTTTAACAATCAGGTGAAAATCTCTCCTGTCAAAACAGACAACGATAATTCGGATAACTCGCAGCTGATACTGCTCGTATGATGATAACCTGCCACGATAGAAACAATCTAGATCAAAATACAACGTCAGTGAGCGAGATACAATTAGCCGGCCACTCCCACTTAACCATCCACATACCTTTAGGAATTTTTTTAGTAGTTTTATTTTCGCCTTGTAACTCACTCATTTCCACCGTTCTTGGAAATAAATATCTTTTGACAAAAAGCGGGGGTGCACAATAGTTGATAACAAGGAGCTTCGTCTTTGAGGGGACGCTAAAATACATTTTGTCCACTCGAACAGTATGCGGTAAGTTATTCCAATGACAGCTCTTTCTTGTTCGCCTCTGAGATAATGTGAGTATTTGAAATCAAAATTGTGGCGCTCCTAAGATATAATCTCTTTTGTAGATTCGGTCTGAATTATGTCTGTCTACCTTCGATCTAATCCCGAAGATTGTTTAGAATGGAAATATCTCCAGATCACACATTTATCAATTCTATGAGATTCAGCCGTTTCGACTATCGAAATTTTAGACGATCTCAGTTCAAATTAGTGTGAGTCTTGGTTATGGATTCTTAAAAGCTCTGGTAATTCTGGGACAGTATGTACGTAGAATTGAATCCTACCAAATATTCAATCGACCTCATCGGGAAGAGATAATTCTACAGAAAACATGCCATCACCAGGATCAGTACTTGAATTGTCGATTACTTATCTGCATCAATCGTTTCAGTTTGTGGATTCCTCCCTCAGAAAGCAAAAAACTTTCCAGATTCGATTCTCCAATGCAAAGGTTTTTGCTTGGATCGCTAAATAGAAAACCCGTTTGATAGAGTTTTTTCTGAGTTCATCATATTCAAGCACTGCGAATCTGTGAAAATACTTTGGGCGGGGCCAGAAACTCGGACACTGTAAGCTTTTCTTGTTAGTCTCTTTCAATTGTGAAACTTTCATATGCCGGAACTGAAGTACTGGTATCGATATGGTATAGAAACCTGAATTCATCTAGATGTTCAATCTACAAAATTGATACATCCAAGTTCGAACATCATATCAATCTCACGGTCCAATATCAATACAAGCAATCGAAACACGACGTACGGAAGCCAAGCAATATATACCAAAGTAGGTAGCATAAACGTTCGCATTGACAGCTTTCTTCTTTCTCTATTTCTCCTCATATTCACCACAGAGATATTGAACCTCTCGCTCAGATACAAACATAGAAAAGCCAGACACATCAGACTCAAAATATACGATTTGATCCGAGCATAAACTTGTTCATTGCGGTACGAACTAGAGGTACGTGTATCTATGAATTGTGGATATAAACTATACCTATATCGAGATATTGCAGATGAGAAATGCAAAAGCAATCTTTGCTGAGTCGGTGAAACTTTTCTTCCCGGCATCAATCATCATTATATTCCAAGCTGTTCAACACCTACACACGATATCACACTGTGGCAAATCTCTTATGTGCATCTCCCTCTTCATTTCTGTCTATTCCTGCTATATACCCCATATGTATCTATATCTCTATATCTTTATTTCATTGGTAAGACGTGAGATAGTGATGCGTGTATATAATTTCCGTGTCGGGTTTTACTCTTGGCAAAGGTGTACACTGAATATAGAAGCAATATCCAGCGAAATATATTTGCAGTCATTTGAGCTGAAGCTTACATGGGTTATGTTTTCGTGCATTCAGTTATATATTGCACTTTCGATGGTTTGTTTAGCTCCTGTGGGTGGCAGTTCAATGTAGGTACATTTGATGAGGCAGAAATAGAAATGGAATATCGCTGATTGAGGCTCTTTATGACGGCTTATGAATTTCGTATGGCTAATTAATATTTGGTGGTGTAGAGTCCAGTTGTCCAGAGTTTTTTTTTTAAATGTTTCACAGCAGTCAGTTATTCTATTTGAGAGCTTACCTGTGGAAACATCAACTGGTCTTTGATGGGCTCCAAACTGATTTTCATACAGTTGACGAGAAGACTCAGGTTTTTGAACTTGTCAAATTTGCTCACATTCTTGGAAGAACCATGGTACGGATTTTACGAAAAATTCGATCTTCTTCCTTTAAATCTGACAAATATAGAAAATATGAGTGTGAACATTCGAGTGGTCTGTGTGACACCCGTCTTGCTAACTTTCTTATTTGGAATTTGTAAGGCTGGGGCATCAGTTTCATAGATTATTGAAGTACTCCCTACTGAGCTCAAATATTCATGGTGCTCAAGCCCTATTCTGCTGTATCTCAGAAACATCACGAGTGTGACACTATCATGACGAAGTCACCTCTGAGATTCGTCAAACACCAGTGTTGGATTTCAACAACTTCTCCGAGACAAAATTTCTTGTAGCTCCTCTCTCCATATCAACATGTTTTGGATGCACTAAAAATGATCATCAGGAGCGCATAAAACCGACGGGATTAGTTAAAGAATGTTAAAAAACTATATTAGAGATGAACAGTGTCGTAAGCCGTGGATTTGTAGAATTAGGCGTAACTCATCAACGTATCCGGTAGTACTCGACACCGGGGGAACTGATTCCAGTAGAACAATAACATCCACCATTGTCATGGTTCAGAAATTTTGTGATCAAACATTGCAATCATTGCATACAGTGTGATCCAAGTAATGTCCCAGCACCGGATTATCATAGATGAGACGTGTGGGCCACAGCATATTGTAGGCCCATGTAAATCGATCGATTTTCTTCATGATTGAGAACCATGGCGATTTCCTTATGGGTAGATCAAAGACGCCAGTGTTGAGAAATACGATACTTGTTTAATGATGAATTCATTCATCATCTTGATTATTGATTCAAAAGAATATAGGGGCTCACCAGCCTTCCACAGAATTATAATTATGTCACTATGTCATGTACAATGGCGGTGATGCCTCAAATTATTTATGATTCCAACCGAACCAGAATGTCCATAGCTCATGGAAACATTGGAGTCATGTACGTCAACACATTATCATTCAAACTTTATGGACAGAAAATCCTGCAGGAGAGTGAATATTCAGTCCTCAAACCTAGAGAAGCATTCAAACCCTCAAATACTCAGATGCTTAGATCAAAAATGCTCTCGAGGAAGAAAATCCATTCTAAAACCTAGGGAGTCAATTGAAACTGCAAGAAATACTCAGGTGGTCGAACCAAGACTTTTCTGTGAGGAAGGAAAAATATGAATTCTGAAACCTCAAAAGCGACCAAAACCGAACATAACCGAATTCTTGGAACAGAAATTCCACCGCTCAGAATAATTTGACTCGAAATTCAGAAACTAGAAAGGCAAATGAATTCTGGAGTGTCTAAATCAGGAATTTGGTCGGGTACCCAAATTCAAATCCAAACCCTAGGAAGGCAAACTGCCTAAAGAATACCCAAATGCGTGAACCAAATATTCCACTGTTGTGATCCCCAAACTTGCCCTCGCTGAACTTTAAACCCCGCACTTTGAGAATGAAGTTCTACGGTCCTTTTTATTGCTTTGAGGCAGAGTTGCTAAAATCCACTGCACGTGCATTACACACGTGTGCAATATATGCGTGCATTCGTGCATCCGTGCATCAAGCTTTCTGCTCGAAAAATTTAGGTCGTCTGTATGTTTACTTTTTGAAAATCGAGTTTTTCCGAATTAAAAACGAATCATCCCAAAATTATGGCAAGTGGAAAAGTTAGGTAACTGTCGTTAGTAACCTAAAACGATCAAGACTGAAGGCACGAGTGATAAACAAGCTGTTAAATTCGCAAAAACTTAACACGGGAAATTTTGTTTTCTCCGGCCAACATAGACTGACTGGTCACTGTTTGAAAATTGACCTCTCAAGGATGGGAATCAACCGTCTCATCATATTGATAGACTCTAAGGTCTACGGTACAGGATAACTTGCATGCTCAAAAAAACCGCCAGGACGAACCAAGAACGAAAACTTTCGAATTCATTTTCATCGGGAAAATGGTGCGTGGCCTTTTTCCGAGCGACATTGGTGGGGGCCCACGGGCCTACTCTGTACATCCGGCGCTATAATGGCGATAGTATGTCCATCATTTGGGGATTGAAATATCAATGAATTGCACTTTGAGAATCATGAGAACATATTTTAGATCTGCGTCAAAATTTCTCACATTGTTTCCAAAGAAACTCCATGAAAATGGTATTACACATGTATGACCTCATCGATTTCGAGGATAGTTTGTATTGGACAAAAAAAAAATATTTAAAACAGAAGAACCTCATTCAGTTTTCGATTGGCCTTTTCCACCGATATTGTCAAAAACCTAGAGGGCAACGTAAGCAGGAATCAATCAGTTTAGTATCATAAGAATTTTTTGTTGTCCTCCCAATTGTTCTACAAGGGTTACAGTAGATTTGAAGAACCAAACTAAAACGGATCACTTTGTTCATCAACTTAACGAGACTATAACACAAATTCAACAGTCCATCCCTACGACGGAATGAAAATGAAATTTTCTGCCCCTTTTCGTTCCATAGCATGGAATTCAGTACTCAATTCTATGGAGACTGAAGATGAATAGTTCAGAAAGTTGATCCACGTGTCAGGCTAAAATTGAAATCAGTCTGTCATTTTTCACCTTTCTATTACTATTCACTCTGCTAAAATACAATGACTTTCCTACGCGTTAGAGATCACACAATGACTGATGTTACATCGCTCAAATGTTCAATATCTGACTTTTTCATTGTCCCAATGATGATGTTTATTCCCGTACATAACCTTGATGTACTATTTGAAACGAGGGTGTTTGAAATTTAGGTATCCGATTTCATAGACCTATTTTGGATCACAAGCTTTGTCTTCTTGTAAGCTCATTTGTTATCTCACCCTATATACTTTCTCGTTGCGTCTCTTTTTCCTCTTTTCATTCAACGATTGAGATAGAGAGAATGCTTGAAAAAGAGAAGAATTTGAAAAATAGGGGTTGCAGAACCACGAATGTCTCCCGTCAGCTACCGTTGATTTGGGTCATCATTAGTCAATGTCAGATGCGACTGTTGCCGCTGCTTTTAGAGAAATAGGTAGATATCTATAGTAGCAAGGAATATTGAGTTAGGGAAACTGAGAAGAATCTTGTTTTTTTCGGTAGTACGATTTTTCTAAATCTACATTTTGCCAAATTTTAAATTCTAATTACTAAGAATTTCATGATACGCATGGTGAATGAGAATCACTGGTAATATTTGAGCCTCATTGTTACTCACTATATTCAGTATTAATTATTCCATTAAAACAATTTTTAAACTCAATTTAATTAGAGCATTCGTTGAGCTAGCATTTCCAGAATATACTCATGAAGTTTGCGATATGAAAATCTTGACTGGAATTCATTGAATTTAGAGATATGAATGGCATGATGAACTTTGACGCGGTCGTTATTTGGAAAAAAATACCAACGAAATGAAACTATTTGACACTCAAGTATCATATTTTTTTTTTTCATTTGGTTATTTAGAGACGCTTCTTCGCACTTTCATGCTATTTAACGTCTGAAGTATCATATTTATTTAGAATATTATTTGCATGCTATGGATTTGATTCAGTAATTCCTGATTGAAAAGTTGTGAAATTCATTGGTACACCAATGCGAAATATTTTAATGAACCGAAGTAATCCTCCAGTAGTATTTGATGCTTTTATACATAAACATTCGCGTACAAGCTTTTGTTGAAAAGGCGGAAACAATATAACTTTTTGGTCTTACATGTGAATTTTTTGTGACTTATCCCTTTCTAATTTTGTTGAATTGGGTAACTGTCTCGTCACAAAATAACCAAGCTGTATTTGTATTTTTGTGAGTCTTTTTCCAACTTAGATTTGAGTATAAAGCTTCACAGAATTCTCTGTAATGAAACATGATAAATGGAAAAAGATGCATTTCGATCACTGCTGAAATGGGAAAGCTCAAACCTTATCGAGTAGGTAAAGCGCATTTTTTTCAGAATCAACTATAGTCTTACATTCTTGTTCAAGCAACCTACATCCTAAGTACTATATAGTTGTACTTTTAATTCCGTTAAATTTTCCGGGTGAATTGCGATGATTATCGATGCAGACGAGAAGTAGCACCCTGTATCTACCATCCACATGAGAGCTCAAATCGAAGCTGAAATTTATAAGATTCACATAAGATTTCCTGTTCAGATAATTTGATTATCAAACTTCAATTCAATGAGTGCCAATGGCCGGTTTTGGCGAAACCTGTGAAGGAAAGAGTAAATCGGATATTCCCAATGGGATATCATGTATTTATAAATTAGATAAAGTTTTGTCGAATACTCGCAATCCATGAACGAATCCATGATGTGAAAAAATATTAATACTTTTTGTTAACGACCTATCTCTACCGTCAAAAAGAGTGAAATACGTAGCTCTGTAACCTGATTAATTGTAATATATGAGTATATGTCACCATGTGTTTCGATGTGTTTCGGCCCATATTATTCAAATTATTACCAGTTATTCAAGTAATAGTGATCGAAATGATTTCCATAAAAGTATTTAATTGAGTACAACTACTTATAAAATTTGAAACCTGTCAAAAAGTCAATAAAAAAAAAAAAAAAAACAAGCACTTGCAGAGTCTTGATGTATACATTGTTGTGGTATTAAACACTCTGATCTGGACTGTTTTGCTTGTTTCGTATAGTCAAGAGGCTAGACAATCAAGATCTGATTATACACATGATGTAGGGTATAGGCTTACGGTGTGATGTTTCTCATGAGTGTATTTGCAGAGGAATTCACGATGCCGACATAGACTGAAGCCACTCCAAATACGTTTGTATTACCTGTGCTGATGGATTAACCTCGTCGCGTTCACTGGCTTCCCTCTCACGTATGCTAATACTAAGCGACAGTTGTTCCTGTTTGCCTAAGCTCTGAGCTTTTGTCTTTTTTGAGCTTTTTTCCGTCCGTATTCCGTGCAATTGTGATGCATTCTTGAATTCTTCATCAAACGGCCCTGGTCTTATGCGTGGGCACTATTTTTAAAGGATGACTTTACCATCGTACCTTAACATGTGATTCTAAAGAAAAGATTTACATATGAGAATGAAGTCCCTGGAGTTGTTCGTGCTAATGAAACTGATGAAATTGTTCATCTTTGTATTTTTGATTGATGCAGAAGTGGCAAAACTTTGGAGAAAATTGTGTTTTTGGTATTCATATCTTTGCCCCCGACGAAAAAAAGAGGTCACAACTCACAACTCAAGTTTGCATTGGGATGACAATGGAAGATATTCATTTTATTGAAGAGTGACTATGAAATAAGAGTGAATATGACAATGAAACTGAAAATATGGTGATGTATCTTAGGATTTCAGGTGAGTGCTGAAATCCCTTTGCATCTCAGGAAGAATATTTTGATCCGTCAAGTTTTCATTCTCAAGAAGTTGCTTAGAAGTGTCAAAAGTGGTTTCTATCAGTGATTTTTTGAGAAATTGGACGATAGCATCCTAAATAAGAGATCATTTGTATGTTACCAAAGTGATTTCTTTAGGATGTGATTACCGATGGATCAATCTTTAAAATACCATAGCGACTTTTAGAGGTTCTAGTTCGGAGCCGTCTGCACTAGAATTTCAAAGCTGAACAAATGACAGGATCAGGTACTGTTACTTTTCTCCCTGAATTAGTATATTATGTACCCGAGTGCCGCAATCGCGGAATTTCCATGACGAGGGCTGCAAACTTGTTTGCAGCCCGAGTCATGGAAAGCCGCGATTGCGGCACGAGGTACATACATTTTTTTATAGTCGTCCAGCTACAATCTAGCACGTTGCGAGCCGTCTACGCGGCCGTCAAGGCCGCGTAGACGGCCGTAATGTGCTAGATTGTAGCTGGGCGACTATAAAGTATATTTCCGCACTGAGCGCGGTAGCCCATTTTGGGCACTAGGACAGTTTGTCTGTCGAGCGAAGCGAGACATGGGCTTGCAAGCGAGGCGCGGATATATTTTTTCATTACGAGAACCCTAAAATCCTATTTAAACGCGGCATTTTTAGGTTAGAGTAATGAAAAATGTTTTGCATGTTGAGTTAGCTATGATACATAAATAAAGAGGCCAATAATTTCGCGAGTCAGGAATGATACAAGTGGTAAGTGATTACTGAATTCCCATGCGTATAAGACCGTTTTGGGAAGATGTTTCAAAATTACTCTAAATATCATTTGAAAATTCTTCATAACTATTTCCTAAGTAGTCATTAGTGACGAGTACTCGATTTAAAAATTTTAGAAAACTGTTGATCGCCTGCGAGATGAAGGATATTTTAGTGTAATGGAAACGTATTCACATTCAGCATATGATTTATCGATTCATCGTCGCTCGAAACAGCTGAATCTCTTATTACGTAAATTGAAAATAGAGTTTCCAATGAAAAAAAAAAGAAAAAAAAGCAGAGAAACTTTCCTACAACAGACGACGGATTTTGATCCTCACAAAAGCTTGGTTCTTGATTCTCCTCTTATATTATTTTATGAAGGAGTACTCTCTCGTAGAAGGATCAGATGAATCGTCAAACGCAGCGCAACTTCAACAAAATCCACCATAAGTACCTACAAATTATTCTTTCAGAGCAAATAAAAATAGTCTCATAAATTACCCTCCATCTGCATCCTCAAACAAATCCAAGCAATCAAGCACAAAAATGTACCTCCCAAATCACTTATTTCCCCAACATCCCTTGAAAACTCTAAAGATATGATATGATAAGATTCCACGTCACGTATCTCTTTACGAAAATCTAATATCTACAAATTCACCGCGCGTACAAAAAAAAATTATCCACAATTATAACTATCCCCTAAATAAAAGCAAGAGATCTCACATCCCACTTACAAATTCGCTTACAAATACCATCTCACAGGTAAGTATCTACACATACAGTCAAGAGATATTCAAGCTAAATTCCTCGCGCAAGTTTGCAAACGACGTCATTAATCCCTCTGTCTCCCTTCACCGAAAACCGGCACGTTTCCACGTTTAACCTTCCACCATTCCTCCTTCTCCCTAAGCAATAGTCATAGGTCATAGTATATAGCACCTAACCTTATACAAGTTCAAGAGATGAGTAGAGGAAGAGTGGGAGAGAAAAGCCTTAGCGATTATGTAATGTAAATTTTGTTTAAAGCCTAAGTGAAACGAAATGCCAAGCCATTTTTATAAAGAAATAGGGAGAGGTTATAAGGGGTCTACTATGCCATTTGTTTCAACTTGCAACAATTAGGCCAGACCTACTAACAATGAGATAAAAGAAGAGAAAAGCTTGAAAGTGTCTCATTTAGTAACCATGATATTTCCAAATGCTCTCGTGTGAATACTAGGTAACTAGGGCTATATTCAAGAAAACATGCATGTTCACGTGCACGCATTGTAATGAGAACTCATACGTATTTTGGTACTTGATGCAGCTTAAAATGGTGGTGCAATTGAGAATGCTGCGTTTAGAAGGAAAAGGGAGAAAGTGATATATAGAGGGCAAAAAGTAAAAGAACATGAAGCGTGTAAGTGCTAATAGCCGGTACGTGTTACGAGTATTACATAGTGGAAGAAGAGGGAAAGATGGGGGGGGGGGGGAAAGCTTGAGTGGACCACGAGCTTGCGACTTTAGAGCTTGAGAAGAGAGTTGGGTGAATTGTAAGATTTAGGTAGGTTTATATGTGACTTGAGAGGATGATTGAAAAATTGGAATGTGAGCACTGAATGTGTGTTAATGGCTTGTATTGTTCGAGTTAGGATTTGAAAAGATGGAATGAATAGGATAGTTAGTAGCCGAGTGACACAGACTCTTTGGAGCTCGCCTGATAATATATTGGGAGCACTGACTCGGCGAGTCATTGATTCCTCAAAAGATTTCTAAACCTATGTATTTATTTATTGTGAAATGAAGTGAGCCAATACTGTCATCATAACACTATCTTCTTTTGATTTTTATCCCCAAAATTTGGGTGATTCTGAGGAACACTGATTTAACCACCTTATTCGAGTTAAAACTGCTAATTTCCTATTTTCTTTTCAATTCCAAAATATATTTCATCCAACAGTCAGCCACTTATGTTCAAGTCAACATCCTAGCTCTTAGCCATACTTACGAATTGTAAACGAAATTTCTTTCATCGCCAGTTTGTCACACAGGTTTTACCGAGTGGGAAGTTCGTAATCAAACTAATAATGATATTCGTTATATTTCACTTTGCCTCACGTCTGATAGATTTTAACTTCGAACGAATTCATTGGCATCAAAATGATGCAGATGCAATCGATTTGAGAACTTTGGGAAACCGTATTTTTTCTAGATTTCATCCATCTTTTGTGGAAAATCAAAGATACGTGTGAATTACGGTGAGCGTACCCCACTTGCTTTTTTTAAGCCATTTTCTCAACAACTATAGTTCACTTCCATATTCTTCCACGTACTCCAGCGCATTCTAAATTTTGTTACAAGAACTTTAAGATGAGCATTTTTTACGTCTAATATCGATAAATTAGAGCCGAGCTATTTCAACTTTGCCAAAGTTGAAATAGCTCGGCTCGAATTCATGCGCGAGTTCATGAAAGGGTGTATCCAAAATGCCCTCATCCTGTAAAACAATCTAAATCGGCGATAAGGTGCATCAATTCGTTCTCATCCATGTATATCACTAGGCATCTACATTTTGAACCTTACGACGGTCCAACACACTATTTTTCAGCATAGGGTGACTAAAGCGCCACTTTTACTCCCGGCTGCGAACATAAAATTGTCGTTTATTCGCCCTAATGCAATAAAAATAGCATACTTCCCTCGCTCGGCAGGCTGTTTTGAGGCACGGGGAATATTTTCTCCTCGTTACACTCGGGGAAAAACCATCCCCGTGCCCCAAAATAGCCTAGCCTCGCATCGGGAGTAATATACTATTCGATCCATTTTCACGAGCAATTGTCTACTACAGAACTGTGATACCATTCCACTGCTATGTGAGTTCTGAATGAGCCTCTTTCAATAAGATCAAAATTTAATCCCCACTGCTAAAAAATCCAAACGATGCATCAACATTGCAATTGAGGTTGTGGGTGGAAAAAGGGCGTTACAGCAAAACGGTCATTTTGAGAAAATCAATAGGAAACTTCATAGAAACCGTTAGAGACATAATTGGACGAGTTGAGCTGACTCATTTCAAAGAAGATAGCATTCTCGAAATAGCCCAATCCGAGCCGGGGGATGTAATTCGATTTTGAGCTCTTTTCAGCAATTCCAAAAAATGCAATTACGCCCTTTTTCCGAATACAGGGTCAAATTTCGGCCTTTCTTCCTCACAAAAAGTAGAATTAAATCTCGAGATCAAGTCCAATCATCTCCAAATGTTTTGAGAGTGTTCCTGGGCATGTTTTAGAAGATATCTGATTACTAGGGGATGGTTCTATTCATGCTCCACGGTTCTATGGATCTCGAAAGCTTCCATCAGTTGTGTGAGAATGACGAAAAATTTTTTCCACTAGAGAAGAGTAAAAACACTTGATTGAAGGTAGAACAACATGTTTCCATCGTTATATCAGGTGGAAAAGTGTTTCCAGGCTCTGGAGAATTTTTATAAAATTTTTCCTCGGTAATTAGGCCCTTTTTCCAGATCCTATTGGGCTGAGCAAAAAATTAAGCCCTGCTTTTGAAATATTATCACAGCAGTTACGCCTTTTAAACATTCTATCATAGCAGTTACTCCCTTTCAACATTCTATCATTGCACTTACGCCCTTTTATCTACCTGACGGTTTTTGGGGTCTTACGAAAAACGGACTTCGGAAGGTGGTAGATCTTGATATAGGGGCTCAAAAAAACCGATGTCCGGAAAAATGGCATGATGGCGCTTACGCCCTTTTTCCACCCACACCCTCAATTGTGATACTGTTCTCTCAAAGAATAACAAATGATGCACGTAAAAATTGAATCACAATCCTCAAACTTGAAATAACCCAATATCAAAAGCTTGACCCTTTACCTACTTTTGAGGTTATTTCACGATACTACAGTTTCAGATGAATTTTCAACCAACACACTCAAAAAGGGAGATGATAATCAAAATAATATCCACATAGAATCCGCAATCCCTCAAAATCTCACTCAGAGCTTTTTGTTGTTACAGGATTTTGCACTTGCCGCAATATAACTCAGAAATTCAAGATCAGGTCATTGGAATACCCAAAACTTTGATAACGTCCCTTGCTCATTCCACGCCTCGACTTTCATCATATATTTCGTCGCTCTATATCTCTTCCTATACCACCTCTCTCTCTCTCTCTCTCTCTCTCTCTATTCTCTTGCTCTACACTCTGAGCCAATCTAGTAGGAATTTGCATGGAACCCTTTACCAAGCTCGACCCCAACTCTCGCTATAGTTACCGAACATATCCTGGAGAGTGAGAAACATCCTGGCTTCATCTGAGCAGCGGAATGAAATATTCATTCAATTATGACTGATTAAAATATAGATGGGGTATTACGCCTAACATCATTCTCTCTCTCTCTCTCGTTTTTTGTTTTTCGTTTGCTTTGCAAGCGAGATTTCTTGTTTTTAATCCCATCCATTATCAAACTGCAACGTTTTGTAGTGGCAGAAAGTACTCAGACTTTTCGTTGATTATGGTAATATGTGAATTAATTGTTTGAAACTCATAAGGCCTTGTGCCATTATAGTTACAGTCAGGTTTGATATCATGACCTAGAACAATCTCATAATTCACAATTTCAACCTACTGTACTGGAATTTTTCCCCGCATCAAATTCATTGACGTTGGTAGGTAATAATACTGACCTCTTGCAATGGAATAATTTTGCTTCAAGTCAGATTTTTGGGTGATGAATGAAATAAATTTGGGGAAAAAGAGTAAATGCAAGGAGTACTGACAAATTCAGATTGATACTTACTATTCAAATCATGCGAGGGTGGTATTTGTAAGTTTGCCCAAAATGCCCTCGCCCCTTTTTCCGCATATAGAGGGCTTCGTGCAATGCCACAAGTACTTTAAACACTTTTTTGTCGAGATAACATTATTTTTAGGTGTACTTAGCTATATCCAGCAGCATGGATCCTTTCAAACGCACCAGATCTCGCAAACGATGCTAAAAATAGATTTATATGTTAAATTTGAGGTTATGCGCACTCTAAATCATCGATAATACCTCAAATCATGACGATTTATCCATTTAATACATTACCATCATCCGGAACCGATATCGTTTTTCCAGAGCTTCAAAATCGCGAAAAGACTATGGAGGCATATTGAGAACACATTGTCAAGAACTCGCAAAAAATATTTTTCTACGAAAATCAAGATAGCTCGGCTTCAATTCATTAAAATTAAATTTTCTCCAGCTCATTTCGAAGATCTTGGAATTATCTTTAAAACAAGCTGAGAAACGTTAAACAATATTGAGATGAGCCAAGACTACGAGCAAAATAAAAGTAGTGGGGTCATATTAGGCACACTTACCTCAGTTAGAATTAACCACACACTGCAGTTGGGGTCAATAATACATCAAACATTATAAGGATATCAAGATTGTCATAGGTATCATCTCATGTTAGTGATATGGATGATTCATCAGAATGCGCCAGAGGGGAATTACAATCGTGTTGATTTTGGTAAAGGGTACGGTACGCGAAGTACTGAAATCACTAAGTACTTCGAAAATTCTAGGGGTTTTGTCAGGTTATGGCTAATGGAATTGTATGATGAGTAGAATGATTGTCAGTTACTGATTTTGTCTTCACAGTTTTTATTTCTCCATACTTTTCACGAGGAACTCAATCTAGCAATGGCATTTTTTATTCGATCTGGATACTTATGTTTATGGTTCACGAAGAGTCGTTTGAATTTTCGAATATCTTTCAAAGTAT
Source organism: Eretmocerus hayati (assembly GCA_029851415.1). NCBI lineage: Eukaryota > Metazoa > Arthropoda > Insecta > Hymenoptera > Aphelinidae > Eretmocerus > Eretmocerus hayati. The sequence goes on from CM056743.1 coordinate 144,467,994, forward strand.
TATCCATATTTGATTCTCAACGTATCACATAGAGTTTTTTAGTGGACTCAAACGGAATCAAAATTTACATGATTCTCGAAAGTCTTGGCTTCATTCATCAGTTGTTCCATACCTGGAGTTTCCGTCTGGAAATAATCAGATCTAATCGAGAGATGGCTGAGCATTCCTACACTAGCTTGAATTTTCAAATTCACTACAAGAATATCTTTGCGACTATTTTCAGCATAGAATGATCGATAAGACAGTGAGAGGAAAAAAATTATTCAATGCAAATAAGGCACATTGGCATGATGCAGAGATGAACAGAAGGATGGAGCTCAAAATTGAATTTGAGAAGGGTGATGCCATATTACCAAAGGGGGACATCACTTCCAGTGAGTTCATTTTACGCACAGATCATTGTGAGCCATTTCATTATGTGCCCGCGTCTGTCAATGTCAAAATGAAAAAACCGCTCTCTCAATCATTTGTGAGCCGTGACTTGATTACGGTGAAGGTTTTTGAGACAAATCGATTTGATGTGACACACTGCGACGCATCCAACTGTATTGATTATGCTAATAATCTGTTTGGGATTATAAAGTTATTCAAATTTATCTGTAGATTGATTGTTCTCATAAATTAGGTATAGAATCTTGCGAAGGGGGTTGACGATTTACATAGTACAAGTATGGGGTGCATTTTTTCTATCATTTGACTTTCTTAAATTCAATTGAGAGTAAGCTACGACATTATTTGTCAATGTTATTGAAAAAAATCGGATGATTGAGAATCGTGAAGTGGTCCTTATTATGTATGGCCTCGGAAGTAATTTCACCCAGTTTTTGATACCAAAGTATCAGGAATGTGGGATTCAAAAACCACTACATTCGTCATTTTTCGGTATCAATAACTGGGCAAAATTACTCCTTGGGCCATAATTGGTAAGAGACATTTCACCATGTTTAACCGCCTAGTCCTTTTTGAGTATCTTTGCATTTTCATCTGCCATGAAAGATACAGTCAGAGTTTCTATGAGCTCTAGAAATAAGGCTATAGCGGAAAGACGGCCAGTAGGGGCGATGACGTGCAACACATGCAATAGGGAACTGAAACCATTCCCCGTAATGTTACGTTTGAGAGTTCGCGGCAAAATGGATATGAAAATAAAGAGTTCGAAAAATTTACGACGCCTCTATAGTTTTTAAATCATCATTTAAGTTTTGACAATTCGATTTGGCGCCATCCAACATGGCGGTAGCTGCGTGCCACTAAATTCGCCAATTGTTGTGATGTCATTTTTCATCGAAAATACTCATCCAAATCACAATCGAGAGTTCATTTCACTTGAATATTGGAAATTTACAGTGATAAAGACGCAGATTTGCCTAAAAATCATTCTGAAAAATATTCTGAAGCCACGTAACTCATATGCAGTCGCCACGACATTCAATGGCACCAATTCAATACCTGAAAAACTCCAGACTCGAATCTAAATCACTTTTACCACAGAAAATTTTCATATTTTCGTGTATCGTGTCTCTCTCAACGTGAACGTCCATAATATAAGCATTTTGGAATAGTTTTTGTGATCATATCAGTTCTGTATTCTGCCATCCGTGTGCGTTGGTGAGAGTTCCCGTATAATCTCTGACACATCAGATGCACACTATCACGCACCGACGTACACGGACAGTAAAATTCGTGTGTTGGGGAGCTTATTCGACCATCAACGACGACCTCGTAGACGTTTTATTCGCTATAGCACCATTGGCAGGTTAAAAGGACAAGTTTATCCATGATAACTGATCATTTTGACAGGAATCAAAAGCCCTTGTAAAATCCAATGAATTGTCGACTCTCCCGAGAATTCTTTCAAAGTCGAAATGAGTTGGAAATCTCGTCATTGGGGACTGACAGTGGTTATATTCGTGTACGTTATGAGAAATTACGAAAAATATAGTTTTGTTTACATTCCTGAGTATTTTTTGTTTAGGTGATATAAATTTGTAATATGCAGTTTTCTAAGACACTCAATAATTGATACACAGATGCGGTGTGATATGATGTTCCTTCAGTCATTTACAACTAAAATACTCCGGAGAATATGAAAATAAATGTTAGGAAATAGCACAATCCATCAAATTTTAGAAATCATTAAGACGAAGACTGAAAGAATATGCATCTTGAGTAACAATGCGCAGTAAATAGGGTTGGCCCTCATACGAATCTAAGGCCAAGATCTATGAATTATTATAGAATTTGTGTAATACCAAAGTATCTCTATAAGGACTTCTGAATTTTGAGATCGTCCATTGATTTCAAAGGCATACCATCTGCACAAGTGGATTCAGCAACCAGAATAAAATACACTAATCTGCAAAATCTTTACTCATGGATCTCAAAAATATCTCACTGTCAGATAAGATATTTCTGATCCAATACATTCCATGAGTATAGTAACCATCAGGCAGGTTCCAATTGAATGAGCAACCAATATAATTCATAGAAATCGGATAAATCATAATTATGAGTGTCGAATGAGTGATACGAATCGAAGCTTGGTCAGCCGCCTTACTAATCACAACCACATCACCCTTAGTATATAGACGACTGATACATAGCTTTCACACGATACGTACATCGTCTTTCACTAAAGTATTAACCCAATGATGTCCAGCATTTCAACTAACTCTATAGCAAAAGGCTTATAGGCATCGAACTAGTTTATGAACGCACGTATAAGGCCTTTGGCCACACGCACGCAAGCTTTTGACATCCAGGATGATTTTTTTTTCTCATATAGCAACACGTGGCCCACGTGTCACTCTCGTATAATTTCTAAAACCCAGATATCCAAATACGATATTCTGGTAACCCCTTGACGCTGAATCCGTCAATCAATTTGTGTGTACGTGCGTGAACGTGTGACTCAAATATAATACGTAGTTTAGCAATAGCTCAACGATTGCGATGTCATGCCGCGTCTTTTACGCCTCGTGTACTAATATAGGAGTAGTAGTTCCTCCCCTTTTACGTTTCATATTTGGTAGATGCTTTGTTCGGTTAGTTGTAGAATTATATGTGTCAACAAGATGCGTCAATTATATTTGAGTGTTTTTATGGGATCGGACTGAATTGGTTCGAGTTTGGTTAAGCTGTTTATGTGAATGATTTTTGAGAAGAGCATCGCAAAATCTGGGGAAATTTTAGTTTTTTTTATCAAGCTTTTTTGAGTCTTAGCAATATTTCATCGATTTTTTTTAGTATCAAAGCTCATGTTAGATGGTAATCTACTCTGTGGAAAGAAACACTGAAAGTCAGATTTTCCAATCAACTAGTCGTTCTTTTCACTCGAATTCATTCAGCAACTCACTTTTACTCATCGAAATAGTTAGGATCGTTGATATTTAGTTAGATGAAGCTGATTTCGAAATTTTAGTTCATCATTCACTGAATTTTAATTCAACCTCCATCGATTGTGACTAAAGGGGGGCAGGAATTGAATATCTTCGTGATACGTGAAAAATCATTCTATGGTTTCATTATGACTCAATTGCCGCATCAACTACCAACAAAAATTTCACCGTTGGTAGTGTCAAGCTAGACACGGATGGTTTCTACAACAAATCCAAAAATGGTAGTTCTGAATTATGAGCTACTATAATGTGGAAATCAGAACATTTGAATCTCAGAGCCAGTTTTTCGCAATTTCAAGATTTCCCTATTGCAGTGTAGGTATTGCAGATTTCAATTGTTTGAGAAAAGGGAAGATTTCGGAATTTCGAATTCGCCATTCTTGATTCGTGGTCTTACAATTTTAGTCCTGGTTAGAAATTTGATTTCTGCGTCGAGGGGGTTTATTATAATATTTTCAACGATAATATTGGTGCACATCGTTATTAATCACCCAAGATCGGTTAATACAATATCGCGACTATTTTGTCCCACGATGGATCCTTGAAGATCAAAAATTAGAGGGATAAATGTCTCATCATAATGATTCCAGCCTGGTGGGACCATTCCTATTTGACAGAGAGGGAAGAAGACTCCAAGAAGGGGATCTAGTCTCATGGCATACCAATGAAAAATGATGAACCAAAATTTGTCCAAAATATTTTCGGCTTCCTGACTCATCTGAATCACTCAATCTGTGAAGTTAAGTCAACTTCAATATCGCGAAAAATTTTTAACACAAAACAATCATATTCAATTAATTTGGGGCACACCCCGTCCACACACATCAACAGATTCCTGTAACCATAGTAACTTCTACCAAAGCTTACCACGCCAAGGGTTTATTCAATCCTCTCAAGCATCTCCAATCCTTCAGCTTCAAAATACCTGGTACGCGCGATATAGCATCATTATCCAGGACAATGTGGACTCAGATGACAATAGCAGCTTTGGCAATACCTACACTATATAGTATACTATATAACTTGGCCCCACAAACCCAAGAAACACTCGAACCCGCATCAAGTCAAACTCTGTATGTACATACTATTTGTACACAAGTTGACCTAGCAGAAACTCAACAACCATCAGTTCAAATTCTACATATATATAGGTAGAAGCAACAAATTCTCACCACGGTTAATCTGCAACACGAGCAAGCACAAGGAGATAGAATCGTTTTCATTCTGACAACTCCTTGTTCAGCTATCTATCTTCCTCTCAACTTGTATTTCGATTCTCAATGTTTGACTAAGGTCTCTCTCTTCTGAGTTTCAGAAGTACAACCGATGCAGTCAGCTATCAAACTGTATTGTATAAGGACAGATTGTTGAGATTTGGATACCCGTGACTGTGAAACGTTTCTGCCACATAGTGCGAAACTAATTTGTAACAGAAGCACTTGCTGGTTTACTCGAGAGATTAATGTTTGTTCAGCTGTTTTGGCCGTGAAACGATGTTACTCTGCAAATTTTCTGTGTACAGAGTCTTTTGAATGAGCATGAATTGTTGATATTGGAGACCTATTGTTGTGGAAATTGTTTGCTAAGGAAAAAAATTTAGTCGAGGATGGATTTATCTAATTATGGTATACAGAGTCACTTCGAGTGTAGGCGTGTACTAGAACTTGCTCGTTCAGAGCAATGTGAATGGTCACTCTGTCTCCAGTTTTCTTGGGATTTTAAAGGAGATTGTTGTACTCGAAGCATATACATTAGGGTGGGCCGAAAAAGGTCTTTTTCGAAAATCGATACGCCTTAGCGTGGTAATGTTGTGTTTGTACACATAGATGTGGAAAATTTTTTTCTGAACGCTGAGAAATGAGATTTTAGGTCCCAGCAAGGGCCATCAAGCTTTTATCAAAATTGGCACTTTTTTCTTCCTAACTCTGCTTGCATTTCTGGCGCATCCAAGCATTTTTCAACGTACTTCAGCTTATTTCGAAGCTTGTTCCAAATCCTACAAAATGTGCTAGAGTACGTCCAATTTCAACTGACCGGAGGGAATCTATCTCAACTTTTCCAAGAAGTGATCATTATTTAAAATCCCAAAATAGGGCGATTCTCCCTTCAAACTTTGCTTGTATTTCTGGTGCATCTAAACATTTTTCAACGTACTTTAGCTCATTTTAAAGCTTGTTCCAAAACCTACAAAGTGAGCTAAAGTACGTCCAATTTCGATCAACCCGAGCCAATCTATCTCAATTTTCCTAAAAAGTGATTAGTTTTGAAAAATCCGAAAATAAGCGACTTCCCCCTCCCGCCTCACTCCGTTCAAAACTCGAAATGGAAAAGTTGAGATAGATTGACTCGGGTTGATCGAAACTGGACGTACTTGAGCTCATTCTGTAGGTTCTGGAACAAGCTTCAAAATGAGCTAAAGTACGTTGAAAAATATTCAGATGCACCAGAAATACAAGCAAAGTTTGAAGCGAGAATCGCTCTATTTTTGGAATTTTCAATAATGATCACTTTTTGGAAAAATTGAGATAGATTCCCTCTGGTCAGTTGAAATTGGACGAACTTCAGCCAATTTTGTAGGATTTGGAACAAGATTTGAAATGAGCTAAAGTACGTTAAAAAATGCTTGGATGCGCCAGAAATGCGAGCAAAGTTGGGAAGAAAAAAGTGCCGAATTAGGCACATTCCCGTTTGAACCTACATTAATTTTGATAAAAGCTTGATGGCTCTTGCTGGGACCCAAGATCTCATTTCTCAGCGTCCAGCAAAATTTTCCTCGCATCTACATGTACAAACACATTTCCACGCTAGGGCGTATCGATTTTCAAAAAAAGCCCTTTTTTGGCTCACTTCAATAAACATCTAGCTACGAAACATGTCGGGATTATATGACACAAAGAATTCCGAAGATTGACTCATTAATCTTAGGTAATTTGATTGCAGGATGATCAGATGACGTCATGTTGGAATGGTTCCATTCATGGTTGGAATGGTGTTTCTTACTAAATTTCTTATCTTAGGAGAACCGCTTTGATTGTATTTTTTGAATGATTTAGTTCATCAAATTGGGAGTTCATTCTACTTGTAGTGTTTCCGATTCCTCCGTCTTGAGATATTGTAGGACGAAGACTATCATTACAGCACTGGGGAGTATCGATAACGCCACGAATAGATTGAATCGACAGTTCATCAATTTGAGTCATTTGTGAATCAAAAATCGGATATCTTCGATTTCTCTCCATCTAGAGCTCAGATTCCATGTGATCAACGCGACGATAGAATCTACGTATGGGAACAACAAATTCAAAATTTCAATGAGTAATTTACAGACCAAGTACAAGCCTTCGATGCATCGAAAAACAACTGAACTAATTCTTGAGCAAGGCAATAGAAAAGGTATGGATTACTCTAAGAATTCCCTCTCTAGTCAAACAATACCACGGTTCCACGGTAAGAACCTTGATCGCAAGTTCATTGTTATGATCAACCGTTGCAGAGCGAGCTATTACAATATCAACTCGTATCTTGCTCGCCTGACAATTATTGATGATCCTAAGTATCATTGTAAACAGCGCGACCAAAACATAAACCACGTTTTGTGGCAATGCCCAATGTGTAACCAGCAACGTATTAAATTGTTATCATATTTGGCTTGATTAGGAGTACAACTTCCAGTCTGTATCGAATCCTTTATATCTGATCGAATATTGCAATATGCACGTTTATTCATGATTTCTTCCGAACGTATGAGCTACGTGTTTGATATTTATTACATGTGACTAGAATAATTTCCTCTTTTTTTATGGCGAATAGATCTCTTGTAAGATGTGACGCTCCTGATGAAGAAAATTATGAGATTAAAATGCTGAACAAAACAAAATGAGATTGAAAAAAAAAAAGATGTGAAAGAACTTCCGGGACGTGAAATAATGAGATCGAGTTTGGCAAGTTCGAACGATTAGATAGGATCTTTGTTGCAGTTTTGCTTCATCCTCACTCGTGCGGAAATGCATTCTGGATCTGAAGATGAACAATAATGAACTTTCTCGTTAAAATTTCGTATTTGTTAGGCTAATGGAACGATAAAGTATTTTAATTGGAGTTCTGCACTAATCATGCTGGGGCGGAAATGAATCATAGATTCAAATGGCAGAATAACAAAATTCCCCGTTCGCAACCCCCGGATGGCGAGTCAAAACTCTAATGCGAATCAGCTTCAAATTCAAAGGAACTGGCGATTGAGAGGTTACATCGACCAAATCAACCGAGTGTAACGTCCGTGCCATTTCTTCAATAGCATCTCCGTCCATCTATGAGATAATGTGAGTATCCCAATCTGGATCAGTCACATTCGGTAACGTAATTTTGTCGTCGATCTAGTTCCAAGTACGCGATTATTCTTATTACTGAACCCACATCTCAAGTTGGGATATAGATGATTATCGAGTAGAGCACAGTCTTTTTTTGCTTTTTGCTTTCTTTCGTTCAAACATGGTTAAAATTCATCCAGAATTCAACTCGCGAATGTACCAAAATTGTCGTCAACTGTTCCTCTTTCATCTATCCAGAAGGATTAATTGGTTAATACCAATTTCGATCGGAGTTCCCATTTTCGGAAGAAGCTAGAGTTCATCTTCCGTCCCATGTGACTTGGAATTTTATAAGCGCTGCAACGGATCTACTAGAAACTTTCAGACATTGTTTAATCTCCTAAATAGACAAATCCAGTCATTATTGAACATTTTTCATCAGTTATTGGTCACCTCCGGAATTTAGGAATCCTGTTTCAATGTATTTTAGTCATTCCTCTCAACAAAGGGACTGACAATGAGCGATCAAGCACGGCTGATCAGCCCTTGTTAGGTCAGGCTCCCGAAGTAAATTTTCCCAGTTCCCAACACCGGAATGAGCGGAAAAGCGAACCTGTGGCACTTTTAGAGACCCCGAAAATTCGAATCTTGGGTCCGATTGTTTCAAAGACCTGAACATGTATTCTAGATGTCCACGTCGACGTAGGAACCGATCTTGTGGTCAGTTCCGTCATCACTCCCGATCCTTCGGGATTTTTCTCTACTGAAAAAAAACTGAACCAAGAATGGGAGATCCTTTTCAGTCTTTCTACGGTTATTCGAGGTAGATTACGCGTAGGCAAGTAGATTAGAATTGGACAGGTAATGGATGGAGCCATGTTTCTTCACTTATTTGGATCAATTGCATCAACCAGCTTGAATGTTGCTCTCTCCTCACTCTTGAGCCTCGGAACCATTGACATCGTTTTCAGCCGGTCAAAATAAGTGGAAGAAATAGCTTCATTCGTAACACGCCTGATTCAAAACTACGACTACAGATACCATCCATCTCGTATGGGTGTAAATACGCTTCAAATCGACATTTGTGGAATGCTGTCTCACCTTCCAGTAGTAATTCGAATTTTCAAAACCATGGAAACTTCCAGTTATCGTTATTTTATCTGGATTCAGAATTCAATTGATCTCCTCGATAGATATTCATTCCAAAAAGTGCATCATGCCATGAAATCTATGTTACATAGTCAGGAATTTGGGGATGTAGATGTTGGGAAAAACCACAGTCAAATAATGCCTTGGAATTCAAACGAGGTTATGTGGTTTCGGGAAAGATAGAAAAGGCAGTGATAGATATCTCCAGAGTATGGTATTCACGATAAAATTTCAGTATTTATTAGTCTCTCGAAAATACTCAAGAAATTTTTCTAGGAAATATTGGTAGATTCATGTTGCGAATCTCGTATCCTAGCGCTTTGTAACGGATGCTTATCAGGACAATTCCAAACCAATAGATATTTACTTTGATAATTAAAAGAGGATTTTAATTGGATAAAACAATTTAGTGGATGCGTCGTTGTGTGGCATGGGAAATTCCTCTGAACAATGAAATAAGTTCAGTCCATACGACTTCGAGATTACGAGAGGGAATGGTATGTGAAAAACAATATTAAATCCGAATACCCCTCCTTTAAAGAAAGAAAATGGGCATCAAGTCATAAGTAAGTATGTGTGGATCGCACTGATAAATGAGTAAGCTTATTGTGTGAGGAGGTTGATTGATGCCTCAATATTCCATCGAGATCAACAAAAGCGTCAACAGGTTTTCGAGTGACGGAGGAAATGAGATGGAATTCTTTCCAAAATAGAAATAGCAGATTGCTCTTCTAACCCTTGCCACGTACAATATAGTTGTGAAGTCAATCACTGAACCGCAAAATGATCTCTCGTTCGACGAGTGTATGATTGATGTACTATTCAATCCTTGTGATCTGTAACAAGTAAGTTCACACGATGGCAGAGTGAATAATAATCTTGTCCATTCGATTGATTTCAGATCGTGATATATTGTATCGATCGAGGCCAGAATGACTTCTTGTGGTATGGAGATACTAAATTTCCTGTTGCTGTGTTCTTCTCTCCTATCACTTGGAGGAAATGCGAAAACAGAGGAGAGACGAATTAATTTGAATGGATACTATGATTTGAAGTCACAGTTTGTAACCCGAGGAGATGGATCTCTCGTATTCACATCTTGCAAAATCTTTGTGAGGCAACTAGAGTGTATAATATGGGTCGTAGGTCTTTCCGGATCAGTGATTAAATACCCCTTTACTTACAAAGGAATTGTCGATTTAGTATATCCTTCCGCAACAACATCATTCGATATGATTGAAAATGTGGCATATGTGAAACTGGATGAGAATGATCCACAACATCGCTACTATGTGACTATATTAGCCGTCGATCTTACATCCGGGTCAGTGTCCAAATTAGATTTACCTCCTGGTTTACCTTATCAAGATGACCAAATCAGTTTAATCATTGATTATAATGGAGCGAATTTAATACTCAAAGATCCATCAGTTTGTGGTGATCACATGCCCCGATGCAAATTTACTTTCAACAAACGGGGAAAACGTTTGGCAGGGCCTATCTCATTTCCAATTGATGATGGAATTCTGCAAACCTATCCCAGGATAGTGAAGTCAGCAGACAGAGGAATGCTAATATCTCACTCTGTATATCAACCGGAATCTGGTCGTATTATTAGCAGAATTTTTTACATCGATGCCAGTGGTAACGCGACAGAGCTGCGTGGTCCCCGATACTTTCGGGGTTTTTATTCTGATACCAGTGATCAATATCTAGTTTGCGCTTTGTCTGTTCACTCAAACGAGGTAAGAGATTGTGTGCAGTACGATTGGAAACTGAACGAGACTATAGCATCGACGTTGTCGATGGAAAAACTCAGTGACGAAGGAAATACAGCTCAGCCTGTTTCAATAGCTATCCTGGACAAATCAAAATACCTGGTATTATATTATCAATGTGGAAAAGATGATGAAACTGAGTGCAAAAGTCTTCGAGTATCATCTATCAACTCTGATGGCAATGTATTAAAAACTACGCGGCTATTCGATTTTGTGGACAGTCGTGGTGGAATTCAATTCATACAAGGCGCAAGCGTTGCCGTTGAAAATCAGTTCTGTTTCTACATAATTTATTATGGCAATGAGAATGTAAAATGGGCAGGTGACCACAACACTATTAACGTGAACATGAAATGTATTCCTAAGTCAGACTTATGATCGAGTTGAAAGTTCATAAATGTTCATTTGCTGTGGAACTCAGATATCATGTATCAAAATATACGTTTAACAAATAAAGGAATGTATAGTGAATGAATATAGTCACCTCTCCTCACACCTGTCATGATTGGTTCTACAGGTTAACAGAAGATACATTCGTAATCAAAGTAGGTGGAAGTCAAATTCAACGTTATGAAACTCTTGAAAAGAAATCTCTATTCAGAACAGCAAGTGTTAGTATTCATCCAGGGATGAACAAAAAAAGTCGCTGAGTAAGTTTTTTTGGGTTCATGAATAGGAACATGGATTTGGCTTCAGAAATTGCTCTCTGAGATGGAATGAGTCTCACTTAACTTTATAAATTTGCTACTCAACATATTCATAGGATTAAAACGAGTCAAGGAGTTGTCATGATTCTGACGTTATTATTTGTCTCAGACGAGACAAATTTGTACTTTTAACGCTAGCAAGACGGTTCAAATTACGTCCCTAAGTCATTCAATAGAACACTGAGGTGTTTCTCGTTCTGAATAAAGGCATATATGGTCGAAAAATGGATGGTGCTCCCTATAAAGGAGCAGTCCGAGATCCTGGAACTAGTTGTTAGTACAGTAGATTCGGCCGTCATCGAGGATCTTGACTACTCAAATTTATCTCCGAAATTGCAAGTAATTCTGTGGAGCCACTTTCTTTCATATTCATCCGAATAGAAGATCAAGAATGCGGGATTGGGCTGAATGATGATGTAGGAATTGAATTTTGATAGAATATGGGTGATATGGGGTCGAAATAAGACTGCTTGACTTAGAGATTGACTTACTTTTATTGAATGGTTTGTACAATGTTAGGCAGCACTCGTGGTGCTGAAGTGACTAAGAGGGTCGTGTCCACCATTGAAGAACTGGATTCTGGATTTTACTGGGTCTGCTGAATCTGGAGTTCTCCGGAACTACTATACTGAAATCTGGAGTTTAGCTGGATCTGTTGAAGTGGAATCTGGAACTCCCCACAACTCGTATACTGACATCTGGAACCCTGACAGAACTTGAATTTGACTGGGACTCCTTGACATCTGAACTTGAACTGGACTAGAAATCGGTCCTCAAACTGGACTGGATACTGGACACGAACTGGAATATGAACTGGTCTACATGATCAATTAAGATAACGGCTGTCTTACGAGTCACTAAATCCTTTTTATTGACGAATACGTTTCAATGACCAGCTTGCCATCCTTTCCAAGTCTCTTTATGTTGTACAGTTTCATCTACTCAGTTTGAACTCTATCATCATAATTGATGTAAGTCATATGATATAAAATTTCCCAAATTCCATGACCTGATGTTCTGAAAACTACATAATATTATATCCATGTTGAAGCACTCGCTTGAATTGACAATTACAATGATACTGCAGCTGATTTGCGAGTCAATTGACTCGCAAATCAGCTGCAGTATCATTGTAACTACATAATATTGTTGAAGAGTTCCATTAAATCACAGTTGGAGGTTGTTCTAAAATTCATTCGCGAGGATACCAGTCATTGACTCGCAAATCAGCTGCAGTATCATTGTAACTACATAATATTGTTGAAGAGTTCCATTAAATCACAGTTGGAGGTTGTTCTAAAATTCATTCGCGAGGATACCAGTCATACTACATAATATTTTTGAAGAATTTCATTTCATCACAATTGGGAGTTGATTCAAAATCAATTTGCGAGGAGATCAATTAATGTTTACATGTCAACTTGTTAACAATAACTGGTCTCCTTGCTGATTAATTTTAGAACAACCTCCAACTGTGATAAAATGGAACTCTTCAACAATATATATTATGTAATTTTTAGTACGTCAGATCATGGAATTTGAAAAAATTTATATCACGTATAACTCACATCAATTATGATGATAGAGTTTAAACCGAGTAGATGAAACTGTACAACATTGGAGGACTTGAAAAGGATGACAAACCTGTCGTTGGAACGTAATCGTCGATAAAAAAGATACAGTAACTCGTAAGATAGCCGTTATTACAATCTACCATGAAAACCAGCACAAGTGTAAGAAATATTAAAAAAAAAAAAAAAAAAAACAATAAACTGGTCTAGATTCCGAACGCGGAGTGGGACTTGAACTTGACGGGAACCCTGGGAATCTGAGTTCGAATTGAACTGGATATTGGACACGAATTGGAACTTGAATTCAATGGAAACTCTGAAAATCTGAGCTCAAACTGGGCTTGATACTGGACACAGGCTGAATCTTGGACTGGACTGGATTTTAAACTCAAACTGGAACTTGACTTCGACAGAAATTCTGGAAATTTGAACTCGAATTGGACTGGATACTGGACAAGAATTGGAACTTGAGTTTTTTTCCCTTCTCAATTTCAAAGTGATTGTAGAGCGAATACGCTGCAACGAACGAAAGAGAAGCACCCGTCAGCCAAATACGGCCGGCGATGTACGCGAGTAGTCCAGTTAGTCTACATGAGAAGAACCATTTCAGAACGAATTACGGGTGAATAACACTACATTTTGACCACATATATCACCATATTGAAGAAACCGTCGCTACATTGGGGTATTTACAGCTTTTGGAATTTTGGCGATGAGAGAACAGGAAGAAAACCATGAAAACGTGTGATAAAAAGTCAACCCACTCAAGGTAAAAAGCATTGCGGCAGGGTAACTTTGGTTCAATTCTGTATGACAGCTCTTCACTGACTTATCGTGGATCTATTGACAGTCCATAAGATCATAAAATGTTCTAAATATCTCACAAGACTTCTGGACGTTTACAATTGACAAACTCACAGGGTGGTGGATAAAATTGAAATATTTTGTAAGTGTATCAAATTCACCCGATCAAGGTCGAAATCCGGTGCCCTAATGGAACTGCTGATAACTCCGGCTAGAGATATTGAATTGAACTTTGCAGACCGTCGTTCGAAAGCTGAAACTAAGGGCTTTCAATTGACCACAGATTGAGGTGGATTTTGAAAACGTATGTTGAAACTCCGAGTCAAACAAAGGGAAAGTACCAAAATCATATCAAAATCACTCAATTTGACGACATCTTTGATATGTTCTTGTAATTAATCTTTTCAGATGCAACCAATCGACTGTCTTTTTGAATAACCTTGATACGTAATATATTTGTCCTTCGCATCTTCTTTGATTAAATAATTTGATATGACCGACCAACATCACAAAAAAGTACTGCATTCTCTCTCTCCCACACCCCATTCCAAACGTGTACCCTTATTTATGGCTGTTCACTCAAACAGCAGAAGCAAGACCCACTGCCCTGACTGTAATACTCCAAGCATCTCAAGTGATACCGAGACCCAACGAAGTAATTGAATTTGCTCTCGTTTCCATGTACTGATCGAATTCTCTCACTAAATTGACAAGGCGCGCGCGCATGAACGAATTTTCCTCATCTCTCTCAAGAGCCTCGAGCGATGAAATGTTCTCAGCCCCGAATCCCATAAACGATCGCCCTCTTTTTGGAATTCGAGTTACTACTGATAGCGTTTAGCTTTGACCTTCGTTTCTATTGAATTGAAATTCTTCGTTGAGAGGAGATATATTACGATACGATAAATTCCTGTGCTCTCAAGTATGAATCAAAGTTTCTGATTGCATGAAAATTGGAGATAGTTGTGTTGTCCAGAGAGTATCATAGTAGAGTAGAGTGAGTAGTCTAGAGGAATCAGGTGATACTGAATTTGCGGTTTTGACTCGTGAGTTTTGTCCGTGATGAGCTGCTTCAAGAAGAATGGAATTCCTCAGGTATTCCTTGGCACAGGTAGTTCGATAGTATATAAAAAATGGGTTTGTGTTTGAGATCTATCATGATTAGGTAACAGCCGATGTGAAGCAATCTATCGATTCATTTGATTACCATTTTCAAATTGTCGAAAATTTTGTAGTCTCATCCCATGACCGTGATTATGTTATCATGATAATTTGGGATGTCAAATCAAAACTATGTTCAAGGGTAGACAAACTTTCTAGTGATATTATTGATTAATTCATTGTATAATCTGGAGGTCCAAGCCAAGTTCTGTCTTGGTATAGTTGTTATCTCGAGAATTTCTCATTGTTGATTGAGAGATAAATTGATGCATCACTTCACTTCTAGACAGTTGAATTGAAATTCTGTTTGACTAACATGAGAGGACCATTTGCAAAATTGTTCATTTCCAGGCGTAAGGATTCAGTTTTCATGGTTATTTTTCTTCTCATGAACATTTCAACCATATATGTTGCTCAAAAAACTGGCCTCAGTCCTCCAGTAATCTGTGCAGTGGAAATAATGATAAAATCGAGCAAAAGATCGTCAATGTAGGATATGATGAGTCACATCATGATGAAAACGTTCGCTGTAGAGGGTAAAATCGGTGATCCTTCCCTAGATGCGGCGCGCGGCGGGCATTATTTCCCATAAAGCCTAAATTCTCAGCACCGGAGGAAGGACACGCGGGTCCCACCGCACCGGTGGGCCCCGCCGCAGTGAATGTGTTGAGATTATTTCTATATTTGAGATTGCCGTTGTACGTTATTGGACATCAGAGTCAGAATTGAGTCGGCTATCCTGATACACTCTTTGTGTTTGAGCTTCTTTCATCTCCAAACTCTATCACATGAGATAATTTTGATTCTTCCGATTGCTACCCAAGATCACATGTTCATATTAATTAATAGCCATAATTAATGAGCACAAAAGACCCAGAGTTCAACCAAATAATTTTCCCTCAATTGTAATCAAAACTTCCACGTCAAAGTGAGACACATCAAAAGTTCAAAGCAAAAGTAATTCACAAGAGCTCCCAATTATTCGCCACATACTGTATCCCAAAGACAGATGCAAAAGAATTGAATCAAGAAAATCGTCACACTAATTAACGAAGCTTGCGGGTACGATCAAGCTTCGGAAATTAGTTCATTACGTATACCTTGAATACCTATTCTCGTTAATTCCGCCCTCTAAAAAAAAGTTCCCTCGCAATCGAACGTTCCTCCCGAAGCAGCGATTCGGTTGATATCAAGAGTCCCATGTGCGTTCATAGAATTCGTACAGCTCTAATCCAATAGAATTGAGCCAAAACCTGTAGGAGGACTCCCTCGGGGTTTTTTCGATTTTATAATTAACGAACCGAGCAACTCCCGGGTTTAATCATCCCTCAAGTCCTCCATGCGCTCATTTCGGTGAGCCAAATGAAACTTGTTCTCCTTTTTGCTATACCCCAACCAAGTATTATCCATTTGCCTCGTTCGACTATTGAGCTGAGCCACTCACTAATTGTTACGCTTCGAAGCCCCAATCAACCTCTTGAAAATGCTCCGATGCTTGCAGGGAATGTATTTATTTCGTGGTTTGTAATCCTGTAATATGGTCCGGATGAAGATCAACTTTTCAGCCACACATTCGCTTGATCCAATAGATTATCAAGCTCCGCTCCATTTTTTGATCTTCTCTTTTTTTCTTATGTTAGCGAATTTTAAATCTTTTTGCGGAACTTCCTCATCGAACCTACAGTTTCAGATGGAATCCAAATCATCGGAATGACTGAAAAAGCACCCATGAAAATTCGCATTCGTGTGGAATAATACGTCCTAAATCATCAATCGTATCCAAACGAAGCTCAATTGTTTATATGATAATGATAAATTGGAATCTCCCATACACCTCACCATACATGCCTATGATATTTTGCACAGTCACTGTGTCGACTGATATGCACCTTCTTTTTGAGCCACATCTACCATACATGGCAATGTATGGTGGACCAAATGGTTATGGTTTCAAGCACAACTACTGGTTAGAACCAAAAATCAATCAACTTGTTACAGTTTTGGTGGCAACCACTGTTTGCCTACCAAATTCAACCACTCGTTGAAATGTTCCGCACAGCAAATATATGAAGAATTGTGATGGGGATGAACATGGAACCCATGAGATTGATCGTGCCCCGATGATATTTCGATGTCAGAAGAACAAGTTTCATTATGTTTCTTCCATAAACAAATAGAGAGAAACACCCGCAGTGGCCGCGCAAACCATTTCGGTGGGAAACTAAAGTCGAGCAATTTTTTCGCGGGTCATATCCGAATGGGTATAACCGCTTCTCTAGTTCTGTCTAGTATAATGTGCGTTCAAAATTCACATAGGCAGGCAATCATCCATCTACATACGACCCCGCCGAGACTTGCCTCACCAGGATTTTTGACCGAAAAGACTTGCGTGGCCGTCACTGATGTATTCTTCCTCCAGGTTTATGAAAAAAAAAAAAAAAACATGATGAAACTTGTTTTTTTTTTATTCAAAAGTGTCGTCCGGACAAAACCATTCACTAATTCCATCAGTCTCTTATCATACCTACAATGAAGTAGTGGAAAGTCATCCACTCTAGCTCAGCTTAGCGTTCCCCATCTGAGCGGTCACCAATCCAGATGATGAATCGTAAAAACTTCGTTTAACCTGAATTTTCACTGAAAAGATTCGCTTGGTCATCGTTGGTATTTCTACCTGTAAGTGCAGGGAAGAAGTTGGAAAAACTCGTTTTTCTGACTTAAAACTGTCATCTGAGCGCCACAATTTACCAATCTCATGGGTAACATCTCCCTTATTCGATTCCCACATTCACTGTTATAAAATTTCTAACTAATGGTTGAATCTGGCCCGCAAGCAATGCTTGAATTTCACTGACAACTAGTGGTTGATGACGTTGGTTGAAATCCAACCAATTTTTTACAGTGTAGTCCATGGGTCACGATGAGTGATCTAAGTCCACACGGTTGTCCGAAAGTATGCATCAAAATAAAAAGCCATGGAAACACAACCAGAGCTTGACTAGATATGATCTTTGATATAGTACATGGCCTTACATTTGCCCGAGCGTGACTTCACATAACCTGGAGACACTATAAAACCAAGTCTCCAAATGATATCTCCCAATCTCCATCAGTTTTTTAAGCACTTCAACAATATCTCCCAAGCATGGGGTCAGATTCACAGCATTGGAGAAATATTTGGAGCATGAAATGGAAATGAATGCAAAAAAGAGTATCCATTCACCTACTCGTCATTGTGATCGTAAAAAGGTTGTTACTCGTATTTCTTCAATAGCTTGTGAGCCTATAAAAATATTCTATCAGTCATATCCCATTGCGCAAGAAAAAGATAAGGAAGTTTCTAAGGCATCAAAACGAGTATTCCCCTGCAAATTCGAACCAATATAATTCTTGGATATTAGAGGAGCATGAAATGAAAGAGAAATCGAATCTGGGAAAGAAGAAAAAGAGCCAGAAAAGAGACGCTCGAACTGTGAAGACGTGTAGCTCATGAAAGACAAGATATATATGCATGCCCTCCATCGTGGACCCTTAATGTCAGATTAAACGCGTGGAAGTTTCAGAATAACGGATCAATTAGCAACACGTTCTCTGATACTGTACCTCGTATTCGTACCAAAGTGTTTCAGCCTGATTACTTTGATAAATAAATAATGCACAAGATCAGACGAGAAGACTTAATCTTGAGCAATATGTGCCCATGGTATGGTGTAATGTCTTATCTTATACGATCTAACGACTCGAGAGAACTAATTCGGCGCTGAAATGGTTATGCTCGAGCGATCGGAAGTTTTACGATCTTGGCAATCCCTGCGGGCTTCAACGTATGTGTGCAAAAGAGAAATGATATAGAAACTCGGGTACCCTAACGAGGCTGTTTTATATGACATTGGTAGCTCTTGGTAGATCAGATTTGAATATTAATGCTGAGGAAATATGATAGGGACATAATTAAAGAATGATATCATTAGGTTTCCAATGTTTGCGTACATACTATGTCTTGTGATACTTGAAATTAATTGGCATGAAATAAAAATGATAATGTAACAACACTTTGTACATTGGTTCGATATAATTCATCAGAGTATACTGTCGACTCATAAGCACTACTTGTTTTTTTTTTTTGTAGAACCCATGAATTGGCGATCTTTTTTTTGCTTCGATTTATGGCGCACAGATGTGCTTTCAAGCATCATGCGCAAACGAAATCGTAAAAACTTTCGACCATGTCTGATTTTACGCCTCATCGGTTACGATACGCATACATTCAAGTCTGTTACTTCTGACAATTGATACTTGAATCAGGAATGTCATGAGGGTTGTAAACCATCGAGAAATACGAAGCTGGCAGAAAAGAATCGTTGATGGCTTGTTAGTGCTCGTAATGATGTTGACGCAAATCGTGATGTAGTAAATCTCAACCCATAAAATTTTGTGCAATCAGATTTACATGAGTAGGCAAGAAATTTATGTGTTGCGTGTCAATTTGGGTGGACAGTATGGTTAAGCAATCTGAGTTTCAAAACAGGGAATGCATGCTCCAATTCCAGCCAATTCACAAAACTTTGAAGATTTGTTGCGTGGAAGATGAATTCTGTTTTCATGTGTCTATTGCTGATACATAAGTCTCACCAGTAGATAAACAAAATCATATAAACTTTAGAAGGAATCGATGTTTTTCAACATCGTTTGCTACGGTGATTGGATTCATTCTCTACAGTCATGATCTCTACATCAATTCCTACAAATTCAGACATATAATTGAAGGATTCTTCACTCAATCATCTCAAAGTTCTTCATTCAGTCCTACATCTGATTCCTTGCTACTTCTGCTCACCCAACATGGTAAAAGCTGTATCCATAGAAAAGATCAAGACATATCACTCTTTGATGATATTGGTAAAAGGGACTAGGCGGTTAAGCATGGTGAAGTGGACCTTGTCAGGTATGGCCCCGAAAGTATTTTTCCTCACTTTCTAACCCCAAATTATGACAAAAGCAAAGGTTCGTAGGTCCCAAAGTGACCCCTGTTTTCTACGGCACCCTAGGAATCCTCTAAAAACCCTCGAAATCGATGTTCCTTCTATCAAATCGCATTCTGATGCATTTCAACGAATTGATCTGAAATTCCAGTGCTCGAATTTTTCCCGTGTTTCACATAAATTCATAACTAATGCTCATTG
Source organism: Eretmocerus hayati (assembly GCA_029851415.1). Taxonomy (NCBI): domain Eukaryota; kingdom Metazoa; phylum Arthropoda; class Insecta; order Hymenoptera; family Aphelinidae; genus Eretmocerus; species Eretmocerus hayati. The sequence continues at coordinate 144,488,052 of CM056743.1, forward strand.
ATTTTATGTATCGTAGGATCTATATATTGAATCCAATATTAATACCTGAATGATTCACAAAATAGTATTCACCTTGTTACAAGATGTTACAACCTCCATAATGGTGAAATATTGAATGCGCATGGAACAATATTCTATCAATTTTACATGCTCTGGTAGAAGATGCAAAGGCCCTTCTAAAATATTATGCCTTGCACTTCGTTGATAAGGAAGGCTTGAGTGTTATGAATGTGCATCCAGTGCAACAAAATCACTCTCATGTAAGTTTTCTATTTTATCCTTCCGGATGCACATCTTAAACTCCCGCAGTACTGTGGTAAGTAGAAGATGCTTATTGAATCGGATGAGTGAGCCAAGCAAAGTTACAAAAATTGTGAAGAGCATCAGCTGTTACTGTACTGGAAAATTAGGAATGCAAGTGATCATCGGAGCAAGGCAGATATTTATGGATTAAAGATAATATTGGTTATTTTGTGCATTTGACTCTATGCTAACCCTCAAGAATATGAAACTATCCTTCTGAACTCAGATGAGTTGAAACTTCGTCTTCTTCTTCTTCAACTAATTGGCTATATTTTTCTGCTACTGTGTGCCGAGGTGATTTTAGCCATAACACCAGTATGTACAGAGCAGTAAGTAGTAGTGGTTCTCGTAGTGGGGGACTTTCCCACTTTTAATGAACTTCCCTAACGGCGGGGAAGGGTATAACGGAAAGGAAATCAAAGGAAATGGTAAAAAAGAGAGGGAAGGGAGGGAGAACTTATGACAGGGAAGAGTGAGGTAGAGCTGTAATCAAGAATATTACAATTAGTTCAGTAATGCAAGTCTAGTCAGCCAAAAAATGATTCAAATTGATAAGGAGCAGGATTTGAGGAAATTAGTAATAAATTTGCTGGATTGTTTGTTTGGAATTTGAGAATTGTTTCAACATTATACGGCAGAGGAAATTTGGAACGCCTCAAACAATTCAACAATGTGATCCTTCCTTTTGAGAATCTTGGGCAATGCCAAAGGATGTGATTAATGTCCTCGGGAGTGAAAGGACAGGAAGGACACGACTCAGAATTGACAAAATTTTTCCTGTGTAAACTAGAGGCCAAAGAGTAGTGATTAGACCTGATACGATTAATAGAGACAATATGAAATCTAGAGAAAACACACTTTGAAAACCAAGGCTTGGGCTTTCTACTATTGTAGAAGTTTTGGGAGTAGTAATGACCTGTACGAGGCCTAAATTCAAAGAGGAAAGAATGGAATTGAGATTCGCAGGTTTCATTGAGGTGGTGGTAAAGATCAATATATGGAATGAGACAACTATCCAAGGGACAATGTCTACGAGCTTCTTTAGCAAAAAAATCAGCATTTTCATTGCCAGTGATGCCAACATGTGAAGGAGTCCAGATGAGGTTGATAATCAAATGAGATTTGGAAGCAATGGATAGTAAATTTTCAATTTCAAGGGATGAGAAAGAGAAGTTTTTTGAATAAGGATCGGAAATTAAGGAGTCCAGGACACTTTTAGAATCAGAGTATATATTAATGAGTTGAAACCTGTAACCTTTCCAAAGTTTTTTTGAAAAGGTTCGGTCTACCCGTGGTCATCTACTGTGAAAAATTAATCTGCGTGTAGCTCCGACTGCTGAGGACCACGAGTCCTTAGTTGAACGAAAGTCTATTCTATTTCACTCTATACTCTATTCTAACTACAGTGGAACTTCGATATAATGAACTCCGATATAACGAAATCCTCGGTATAACGAAGTAGAGCTCCGGTCCCTTGAATTTCCTATCTCCGCCTGTGTTAAATTACCTCGTTATCACGAATTTGAACCTCGTTATAACGAAGTTTTGTCCGGAAGATAGAGTAGAATTCCGAAAAGAGATCGAGTGTGAAGTGATCTCTGAGAGAGATTTATGACGATCACAGAGTTGAAAATCTTATCTAGGGTGTGCACTTGTGAGTGTGTGCACTAGTGACTTATGAGTCAACAAAATCCTCAAATACTTCGGTGAATTGAAAGCCAATGAGAGCTTCTATGATGACAAATCGAATTCGAGATTCGAGACCATCGATCGACTATTTTCTGATATCAAGCCGGATTTTCTTCTAAGATTGCGAAACCTCCGCTGAGGAGTGAAAAGAAAAATGGACATTGAAGGACAACAAGTCGTCTCTTAATATTCTAACAAGAATTGAGCCCGTACTCACCCATACGATTCTTTCCGGAGCCAAGAATAGCTCTTTCCAGTGGCAACGAAACACTCAAACATCGGTTTGGATTATTTGATCTACTAATCTTGGATATTGAAGAATTGTTCAATGACAGAAGCGTGTTTCCGCTGTATTGATCTTTATGTGAAACGAATACCCAAAGATGGCCCATTCCGTGCTCGAATTTTCCACACAGAAGGGCTTGCACATGAGATTTTGGTACGAAACTTCGGTATAACGAAACCTCGATATGACGAAGGCGGAGGTCGGTCCGTTCAACTTCGTTATCTCGAGGTTACACTGTAATTGTTTTTATTGAATAATACTTGAATGATGTAACGAGACTTGCAGTTTTTGATATGAATTGTCTATGTTATTATTTTTTCCAGATTTTTCAGCTAACAGGAGATTCCTTTGCAGGGATTCTCGGGTACCATATCCAAGTGTACATACTTCAAAGGAAGATCGCATCGCACGTTAATAGAATCACTAGACATTGATTTCGTTTGTGTGCGAGAAATGTTTGATATCAACCTTCAACCTCTCGTTTTCCAAGACCTTCTTCATCTTAATTCCAAAAGAGAATCCTCTTACTCACTAAAAAGAACCTTCTATGGTGTAGCGTACACTTTTGCAAAGAGAAGCCTTGATTTAATTTTGAGATAAAGTTTCCATCACGGAAAGTATATTCTCCGGAGCAAACGCAGTCTGAACTAACGAGGGATTTCCTTCCAACAGGGATGACTTTGTTCCAGAAGATTCAGAGGCTCCCAAAGTATAGCTCAAGTCTTTTGGCGCTCAAAGATTATTTTATATAGAAAATTTAAGAGAGGTTGACATCAGTTTCACAGAAATGCTTCGTTCAAATTCCTTTCCCTTTGTCAAAGATGAGAGTTCCATCGACCCGAGAAGTTAACATGCCAAGACATGCCTATACTTATCTTAAAATAACTTTATTAAGGCAAATTTCTATTTTTCAGAAAGGTCATTCACATACCCGTGCTGGGAATACTCGTCAAATGTGCAATCCACAGATTTCATATATTTCAAAATTTATTTCCATTCCTTGTGTCTACATCATGTTCCTCCAGAGTTGCAGTGATCACACCTGAAGGGAAACTGAGACGGAACACTTCATTTCAATTCGGGGTTTCTCACGACCCACAGTGGGGCTAAAAATCGATTTCAGGACAAGATTCAGCGCCACGCGGATTCTCAACCAATCGAAATAATTCAAACGGGATCTTTTCCATTTTTTGACACTCTACGAGATTCCTTCCCGGAGAATTTGATTTGGGAAGCTGCGGAGTCACAAAATCGTGTTGGTCGATCAACCAAAAATCGTCGAAAATCGAGTCTCCTCGACCCTGGCGGCAATGTACGATTTTCTGGTTGGGCCGAAGATACATGTTTTTGGTCCCACTTGACAAGGGAAATACTCTCATCATTGCAGAACTCCGGCAACCTAACTTTGAATCAGGATTTCAGGCTTAACTACCTTGGCAGTAAACCCCAATCATCAAAAATCGACTCTCTTCGATCCTGGCGGTAATGTATGAGGTTCTAGGCGGGCTCAAATCATAAGTTAGAGATACACAATGTGTGAACCCATGTCACAGGAATGCGCGAGCTTGATCCAAGGGCTTCAGAACTCTGCAATATCTCCCCCACTCACTTATTACTCGAATATCATCGATATCCACGACCCCTTGGAGTATACGTCGATGTAGCCTCACAAAATGTTTCTCCAAAGTGTCAACTCGACCTCAAATGCTTTTCGAACACTCCCACCTGGATTTGGGAATGATTGCAGTGAGGAGGAACTATTTATCACTCATCAGTACAAACTGACACTTCTTGCTTTTCGTCTTGATCGCCCTTCAACACGATCCTGGGCCTCCAGAGCTTCCCGAATTTAATTCTCCGGGCATGTATCTTGTAGAGTGAGGAAGAACGAAGAAAAGCCCGTTCGAATTGTTTCGATTGGTTTAAAATTCGCGTGGCGCTGAATCTTGTCCCGAAATCGGTTTTTAGCCCCACTGTGCGACCGTAGCGCACCGAGCGAATCAAGTGTCTAAGTTTTTATACCCCTAATGCATAAGTATACCTGTATCGATGGTTATGCTATATATACTAGAGGTGTGAGCTTTGCGCATCGACCACTTCTACAACTTCCATACGTGGGGATTGGCTTTCGAGTCGGCTGGCATCCCGAATTTCTGAGCAGTTCCTCATACTAGTTTTTGGAAAAAATTGAACAATCATTGGAATCCACCATTCATATATCCGGACTCGTGTGATTAGTGTGATATTCAGAGACACAAAAACTGCCAACACCTGTAGTGAGATTTAGGGAGTCTCAAACTACTAGATTCAAATTCTCTGCTGGCTCATCAAAGCAGTCGAATAACCTTCTAAAATTGTCATATTCATATAAACGACTAAAATAATTTCATTTAGCAGAATGAAGCTGTGATTCTCGGAAAACTCTTCAACCAGAATGTTCTCAACTGGCAACATGGTGCGAGTTGAAAACGAGTCCGTGTAATGCGCAATCTTTTGAGATCAGAGTGTGAAGAAAGTATTTGTTCACCCGAATCAGGCGGAATCGGTTACAACAAGCCACAACTTTTGTAATGAATTCCGATATGAAGATCCCAAATCTTGAAAATGCAAGAATACTGCGATGGATTCCCCAAATCTCCTCTCTGGTATTGGAGAAATGGGAACGGGATGAGGACCACTTGCCGTTGCAGTGTCGTAAATTTACTGCTCAATTACTGCTGAAGTACCAATTAAGTACTAATGAAGTACCGCTCATGTATTGCTGAAGTGCCACTCAAGTATGGCCAAAGTACCGCTCATGTGCTGCTGAAATACCGCTCAAGTATTTCTGAAGTACTGCTCAAGTACTGCTGAAGTACTGCACAAGTACTGCTCAAGTATTGCTGGAGAACTGCTGAAGTACCACTTAAGTATCTCTGAAGTACCACTCAAGTACTGCTCAAGTATCGCTAGAGTACTACTTAAGTACTACTCACTTACCGATCTTGTACTAGTGGCCGTAAGTGATAGAATTCATCCTACAATATTTATGACTCCTTTTTTATCTATTGTCAGTCGAATAAATGGTGAAAAAATCACCAGCAATAGAGATATGGCCACGGGAAGGACTTTGCGCTCCCCTCCCCCTCCACAGAATTATTAGTAAGAATTACTCGATCTGTACACCTGAAATATCTTAGTGACATCCTAAGAGTACTTTCGTAGGGTTTGACCCGTTCTCCAGCAAGACTACTCTGGGTGAACTTTTCTTACACCACCTTCTAACTACTTATTATCTCGCCACAGTCCAAAAATTCCTTGCCAGTCTTACGAAGTACTTCATGAAGACTTTCCTTAGTCTTTCGATTTTTCATGGTTCTCAATTAGTATGGACCATCTCATGGGTACCACATAGTACTCTTGCAATGCCTTACTCACATCTCGTCAATATTTTAGCAGTATAATTGACTGATGAAAAACTCAACTTTTATGACAACCATCTTCACGATTACTCTGAATCCAAACTGGAATTTGAATCTATCCCTACATCTTGACTGAATCTAATGTAAGGTGTGATCTACGCAACATTCTTACATCAAACTCTATTGACTTGAATGTCACGAAAATATTCAGAGTTACATCATATCTTAAGAATCATCACACATGTACTGTTTTCCTGTACATAACCTGATACCAACAATCGAATGATATTATTCATGTATAACCAAATGAAATTGTGTCTCACAGAAACACCAATACACGAGAGTAAGTACTCTGCTTCTCTCTCAAAACCCTGAGTATCTTCTACCCTCACAAATGTAGGCCTCACAGTCAACGAATAGCTCTCTACAATCCTGACAGATTTCGAACCATGGTCCTCCACCTTCTTTTCTCTTCTCTCTCTCTCTCTCTCTCTTCAAACCCATGACGAGCAGTCTCATTTCCGCACCATTCCTCTTACTTCAGATCACCCCCTGTTATACTGACTATATCCTACAGGGAGAGAAAAAGCGATATATAGCATGCGAGAAGCAGGGAAAACGGTCTCCCCTATCGCTCCTCCCCCAACAAGTTACACACTAACCTTCATAGATATCTATATATGTATACTTTTTCTACTCACGAAATTGTGGAAAAAGCTAGAGTAAGAAGCGCAGAGCTTTTGGAGCTGAGAAAGAAGAAGCTGAGTTCGCCATTCTGTCGGTCTGTGTGGCATAGTTGTAGTGACAAAAGTGGGATTTCTATCCGGAAAGCCTCTGCTGTTGCTGCTGCTGCTTACGAAAGACGAGTACACTCGTTTGGAAAGTACCCCACACTGAGTACAATTGTATACGTACATGGATATATATATAAGAAAAAATAGGGAATGAAACGAGTCTGATGGCCACAGTGCGAATATATGCTGTCATCGGCAGATGATCCATTGAAACTAATCCTACAGAATTGCAATGGCTTGCAAGTTCTTATTCTGAGCTTAAGTCTGAGAGCGTGTGTCAGGTACCAGTGAGTAAGAAAGTGTGAGTTTGAAATGTATTGGAAAAGTATCCATCGGGGACTATTTTTTGTTGCGTGCGACGATTCTCTTCTTAGACCACAACAAAGCGCGTAATGGGCAGTGAGTATATTTAGTAAATAGAGAATGAGGATGATAGATGAGGACTCCATGAAATGAGTTAATGGATTCGCAAAATGGTAAGAAAAGAACAATGGCAATGAATTAAATTTGTTGCATGTTTCATGAAATTCCTTACCAAGATGTCACTAACTCACTTGAAACACGAACACAGTCAGTAGCAAATCTAGAGGAGCGATTGCCCCCATCCCTCTCCTCTGCGAAGCCAAAAATTCAATAGAGGCAATGTGAGACCACTCTTCCAAAACTGGGAGAACTCTAACGAGATCATCTCTCTAAAACTGAAACCCTACATCCGCGCTCAAATACAGTAACTCTTCATGCGAGTCAATATTCAGTAAGAGTTAATTTTTTCAGTCCTCCATCACGCAAGATTCGACTGCAGAAAAGTGTAGAATAAGCATTCGAAAGAGGGGTTCGATCACATCATTGCTGTCATCAAAAAACATCACATCACGTCCAAGATTTTGAGAAATTATTGTCAAAGATCCAGTTCACTGGTAGATCCTCTACGATTCATCATACTCACTCATCATACTTTATCTCGAATCAAGTTTTGATATTTTTTATCATATCCCACATGACATTCTATCATCCTTTCCTCAAATTCTCATGTACATTGTCTTCGGATTCTGTTTTTCATCTAATCATTCCTATCTTCTTCCATTCTCTGATGTTTCATATGGAGTTGCTATATTTTTCTCTTTTTTGTTACCCTGCAGTTTTCAGTTGCAAACATCATCATTATCAACCTTTATCCTTTCTCCCTCATGAGTATATAAGTCTTCACATCTCTATTTTTCTACTGTACCAGCTATCGCTTCCGTATCAAACTGATCGCATGCAATACATTATAAACATTCCGTACATCATATTCTAGTCTCTCCTCCCCCACAATTTTTCCGGTGGTCGTCTCTATGATCACAGGACTATTTCTGCTCGCATTTGTTCGTTTGATCATTCATTCTACACACAATCTCTCTTTCCTTCAATCAACCCTCATTATCTTCCCCTCATCCATTCTCTCGCATCCTCTCATTGTTAACCCTCATCTCATATCGATGTTTTCCAAATCTGAGTAATCAAATATTCCTTTGACATACATCAGATCAAACAAGTAATCTCATCAGCCGACAAAACATACAAAAATTTTACAGACACAAAGGCATCAAAAGAACCATAATTCACTCATTTTCCAAGTGTCAACCTATGGGTATCCGATAAGAAAAACAAACATGGTATAAATGTACACGAGTTATACGAGTAAAAAAGTGACATCACGCTTTACGATAAACAGATTTGCATCGAACAGTAGGTCAAATAAAGCCCATACATGGCAACCCCTTTTTTGCGCGAGTGTATTGCGTACATACAACGACGTACGAGTATATAGTGTGATTCAGTACACCTCTCAACCCTTCTACGTACATATCATCAGTATAGGGCAATTCAACTTGTGAGCAAGCAATGACGCAACGATATTTAATAATGTAAGGGAGCGTGCAGGGCAAGGCCACGTTTAATGGGGATGCGCGTAGCGGACATTGTTTGAAAGTAATATTGCGAGGGTAATTCTTTGTAGTTCTTTGTAGACTTTGTTACGGTTTAAGCTCAGTGGTTTTGCATTTTTTTTGCATTGGTCAAAGGTTTCGCAAATAAGTTTTTGTTATTTTAGAAAATCGGAAGGTTTCAATATGATTTGCAATAATTAATAATTTTGCATGGGCTTCCTGCGTGTTTGAGTCTAAATCAAAGTTTAGAGAATTTACTGATTCTTCTACTTTCTGGAATAATTTTGACCGCTCACCAAGGCATTTATACTTCCAAGATATCAAAATGTGGTTAGTGCATTCATCAACAATGACCTCGATGGTTGAGGAATTATCGTTCCGGGGGCTTCCAATGACTTGATAATGGGTAAACGATATTCCTAGGACAAATTTGTAATTTACTTGTAGTCATGTACAATAAAATGGCCACGAGCCACGTATAGTACAACCATTACTAATTTCTGCTCAGAAAGTCATTTTGAATCTATCTCAAAATCTACAGGTCCTTTTTCCACAATCGATATGAAAATGTGAAAAGGTCAAATGAGATATCATCTCATTTTTCATCAGGCGAGCGAGGAGGCAGATTTCATTTTTAGAATAAAATGGACGAATAGTTCAGTACCTTCCATTATTCCCTGATAAATTTGATATCTTGACCATCTACCTCGACAGATTTGATTACTGTCATCAATTTCACAAATTAGGGTCAAATATCAAGATTGTAAATGTGATAGAACTGTAAGAAATAATAATGTCATCGCTTACATGAACTAAATATTCTCGATGACATGTTTCAATCTCAGGCAGCAATGAAGATTTTATGTAATCCTCAAAATATCTTGTCCTTCGTTATATCGTGACCAAATGGCAAGAAGCTTCTTGATAACTATAATCAGATTCTGTTAGGTCAATCTCAAAACTTTCAAAATATTTATAGCAATAAAGGCTGACGCCCTCGCTGACGCCGATTCATCAATAAACTCAGTACTTGGACAAAAATACATATCACAAGAAAAGGAGAGAGGACCTCGATTATTATCTAATAAACATGATATCTGATGTCCACATTCTTATAAATGAGTCTTGATAGATGATATCAAAATGAAACATATATCAATCAAAACCAAGTATCACAAAATCATCAAGAATCAAGCACAAAACCCCCAGAAAAACCAACAATCATTCAGCCCAAACGATTACTCCTAATATGAGACACGTGGCAGGCACAATCCCTAATTCCCCCTAAAACGAGCATGAAAATCACCTGAGCCTCAATTTGACCCTCAAAATACACACTCATATATCTACTGTTCCACTCTTTCTCTCTCTAGCTCTGGATGTACGAAATTCCTTAAATATTTACGCAAGCCTCATCAAGTATGTCAAACCATCAGTCAGAACATTCGTGCACCCTCCATATATTCTCATGACACATCTGCGTGTTTGTGTGTGTGTGTGCCCCGCTTATTACGGCACGCACGAAGCTCCCAGTTAGTAGCAGCCCTCGAGCAAAATATCATATATATATATATATATTCTTATAAGATTCGCAAACCAAGAGAAACTTCTGTACAGGCGCATCAAGGCACTGTTTGGCAAAACGTCGTGTCGTAATGCGAGCATTTATCCTGAGAGCCTTTGGCAAACGTCTTCAAAGCTTTCCTACATTATATGGCTGTACAACACAGTAGGAAGAGTAAAATGGACAAGTATGGCACGTTTACGGGGTAAAGTTGAAAAAGTAGGCGCCATGAACTATTATATGTGTGTGTGTGTGAGTGTGAGTGTGTGTGTGTAGGGGGTGTGTGAGGTATATGTGTGTGTAGGTTATCATGTATAAGAGAAAATGGTATGAGTTAGAAAGGCGCCATCGCTCTTAAAGGAGAGGGGAGTGGCGAATAGTAGCTATAGGACTGACTGAGAAACAAATGATACTTGGGGAAAAGTTTGCACCCTCGACTTTAGTGCCCTAGTGTCTATCTCTCTTTCATTCTATCCGCCATTGCACGTTCCAGTCTCTGATTTCCTCGTTAATTTTGCCATTGGATCGATACTCTTGTATTCTGAGCTTCCTCTCAAAGGGATATGTTGAACAAGATATGAAGAGTTCGGGGAATATGTTGGAGAGGAGAATGATTGGGTGACGCATGGTTGTTGTAATTTATCAGTATAGTTGTAGGCATGTCTTTTCAAGGGGTGATATGGCGTCTTTCAGTCCGACGATGGTGAGATACAGATATCAGATCTAGCTTTGTCGTCCTACTTTTTTCTTCCTCTAAGACTGTCGTTCGAGTAACCTACAAGCCTTGTAACAGAACCAATGTAATTCTATTGAGTTTATAGAAGTGAACGTCTGGTTTTTTAAGACACTATCATGAAATTGCATGTCTGGATATAGTGCATGGTATTTTTCAAGCATGACCTTGAACGAAATCCATTTACCTCCCGTCAATTCGTGGTTTGCACTCACATTGATCCGGGCATTTCCTGATTGATAATTGTGATGACTATGATTTTCAAAGATGGGCTTTCCAATATGGAATCAGGTATTGAATAGAACTTGATGAAATTCAATTATAGTGAAGATGGTCACCATTAAAAACTGGTACCCTTCGACTTTTTGTAGACTTTAGAATCATACAAATTTTGCGTTGCCTATTATGGGCTCAAAAGTATTACAATGTTCGGAACTTCACCGAGACTAGGTCAAAAAAATAAGAAATCCCAATAGAAAATCAGCATTTCGAGTGAAGAGTTTGAACTAAGAGTAGTGGATGGAACAGGCCATGGAAATCTTCAAATGCCATGTGAGTTTAACCCATGACCAGTTGAATTTATCATCACTTGAATACTAATTTGAAAAAGCAAGATTGGTATTTATTTATAGTCAGAGTAGATTAATTGTAAGCCCATTTCAACATTCGGTTTCTTCTAACGTCAAGATTAATCTTACATCTTGGCAATAGGCAAATGGCCTTGAACTAAAATGTTTGACATCTTAAGTTGGCATACTCACTATAGGTGACAAAATACCTCCAACAACCTTCCTAGGACATGCCTCGGAAGATGAAGATAAAAGTTTCTTCTGATCACAAATATGGAGTCCCCAGGAGAGATCATGGTGTCCAGGTGACCATTCTCCCCCAAATTTTTCGACAGTTTTGTGTTACCTGGAGTATAAAGGCTCCAGAGCAATTCTGTTCAGTGGACTAATGGACAGAGTTTCAGGCAAGAACATTAGAATTGTCTTCATAAACCAAGACTGAATAATCATGATATATCGATTTATTCACTATACCAAAACTTATACTTGAATATCTGAATGAAAGGTCAATCTGACAGAATTGATTGTTTTAGACTCTCCACGTTGAAAGTAATAAAGAAATGTGGAAAAAGTCTAGGCTAAATTTGTGACCCGATTACCTTGGGTTCCCTAGTTAGTCCACTGTGACTGGTGACAAATCATTTGCCATCGTCTAACTTCTCTAAACACCCCAGCGGAGTGGTCCAAGAACATTTTGCAGGAATATATCTTCCAATCTTCTAAGAAGAAATATCTTCATCTCATCTGATCTTCCGTTGAAATCAAGAGAATGTGACACTTGTACTAATCTTATGCCAGAATAGTCTCAAAAACATGGATACATTGGATCGTTATTTCATCTTTCAGTCTACCAAAAAAATTGGAGGAATCTAGATGACGTGGCAACCATATCACTATTACAAAATCAATGTGAACAACCCTTACTTCGTTAAGATTTTCATAATAGTTCTCTGTGGAGCTGAAAACGATTTTCAGTGTCGTTTATGCCCTTGAACGCTTGTATGCTAATTGTTCTTGCATTTAATTTCGTGACTTATGTTTTGCACGCAAGAAAAGCAAGAATCCAAGGTATTACTCGGAAATCTTTTCGTGTCGTCATTATACATCTCTTGCCTGAGGAAATTTGCATCACAAATGCGTTAATTCTCTTTGGGCACACAAAGCCCAGCAGAAGAAGAGAAACTAAAGAGTAAAGCTCGTTCTTTCGCTCTCGTGAAGCGAGATTAGTCAAAAGCCCTGTCAAATGAGAGAAATACAGACAGTACTATACCGAGCATCAAAGGAACCTTTGCTGGTAAAAGACTAAAAAAAAAAGGACGGAATGTAGCCTACCGCTAGAACGAGGCGTTCGAGATGTTTCCATTGTTTCTTTGAAATTCACGCATGAACACTCAAGATTGGAAGAGAATTCTCAGAGAATAAGTGTACTGACAATATTTTTTTCGAAATTGAGATTGCTCAATGCGACCTGGTTGTGCAGAGGAGGTATATTCCACAACTTTTCAGGAATATCGATGGAATTATTGAATACATGTGAAAGTTGAAAATTCTACTAATATTTGCGAGACTATTCAAGTAGAAACTTCACTATCATTGCCTCAAATGAGGATGAGTTCTCCGTCACTCACTATTTCCGCGAGCACTCTTGATAAGCGGCTATCCTCAAATTACGTACCGTTCGTGAATGGGGGGCTGGATTAATGGAATTTTTTCTTGCGTAATTGATGGGTAGCCCCTAAACCTGCAAGCATGTCAAAATCTCATAATCAATGAACTGAATAACTTCTTCGATAATTGTTTGTAGGTTAACCACCAAAAATCATTGTCAACCATGAAATTGATTCTTCCAGATTGCAAAACGATTCATATCTGATCACCACCAACCCTTATATGAAGAGTAAAAATTGATCCCCTCACCAGCCTCTTCCCAACATCAAAAATTTTTCGGCACATGGACTCAGCCCACTTACTACCCCTAAGCTATCCAACTTCAAATCTACAACTCACCTATCCACCATGATGTGTAAGCCGATACTCCTTTGTAGCTAAGAAGATCCTACTCTATATTAGGTACAAGATAGCGAAAGTGAGTAGAAATCTTCCCCTCGTGTCTAAGCCAAAGTCCATGAGCTGAGCCTGCTTTATCTGGCCAAGAACGAAGGGACTTATACAAGAGGCTAAATTTGCAAAGGGCCAAAGACTCTATAATCTATTATATCTATATATTTGTATTAAAGGGATACCCTTGTCGGAGTCTCAGAGTCGAGAGTTGTTCCAATGCAAAATCGTGGGTGTATTACGCATTGTGATGTACGTATGTAACAAGTAAGGTTTGGAGAATTCAAAGCATAATAGAGATTTGAACGTTGAAGGTGGTGAAGGTAAAGCTAGAGGCTAGCCATGTATAACTGCAAGAATTAGTCCAGGATTAACTGGTAAGGCTTCGAGGTGATTATTGGAGCTTTGCCAGTTGGAAAACGATAAGACCCTGTTAATCAGAGCTGTTCCTTAGTCCATCGTTACCTTTGTCTACGAGACTATCATCTTCCTTAAGATCATAGTCGTCTTTGGCTTCGTAGTCGTTGCAGGGTCTGGTTTCTTGTAAACATAGATCATTATCACTACGCGTCTTGATTTTTCACAGGAATCTGAGCACGTGATCTTCATAGGGGTGTGAAAACATTAGAGTGGTAAGTGACCTTGACTCTGAATAGGTACACCCAGAGATCTAAATTGCGGTTTCGCTCTAACGCTAGCTGAGCATATGGCTACCTGAGTTTTTTGTTCAGTGGCAGGAGGTATCGATTTCATGTAGCTATAATTTCATCCAAATATTTCAGATCGTTTCGAAAGCCTGCTAAAAAATGTTGAATTTTTCCTTGGCAATGACTACAATAATGAAAAAACAATTTGAAATATTTCAAACGAAGACAATTCAAGATTCAAGCTCAAGTCTCCACATGCTGTGAATTAAGAGAACGCGAAAATCTATCTCCATCGACTGAGCATTTACGTGTGGATTAATGGTGTGCCACCCATGCATTTCATACTCGTGGCAATTTTATAGAATTTTCAAAGCTATTCCTGAAGAAAATGGTTGCTACAAGTTGTAATCTGTGATCAAATTCACCTCTTAAAGGGAGCAAATCAGATGATTTGTTTCTTCCAAAATCGTGCATAAATGTTGATTGGCGAGTTCCGTCATCCTCACGATCCACAGTGGGGCCAAAAATGTACAATTGGGGATAAATCGTCTTCACGCAAGTTCTTGGTCGATTGACTTGATTCAAAAGGAATTTTTTCCGTTTTGCCCCACTGAGTAAGCGAGGTCTGCACGAATTTTGATCCGAGGATTTCCGTCGCCGCAAAATTGTTATAAGCGGAGACGTGACAAGGTACGAAACTACGCGTATTTCTGCTGCTTCAGAGATGACCGAGTATTTGCTGAATCGTTGCTCAATCACATTTATACTGACTGGAATGTCTACTCAGAACACAATGAAACCGTTTGAATGATTCTCAAAGGCACCACTTTCTGCAGATTTTTTGTACGGTGATTTGAGGAATAGATGAAATATCAGGTGAGTAAACGATATATTATGTGATACTGATGATTTGAAGCTAGGTTTCGCGAGTTCTGCATTAATGAAAATGATTCTGGCATAATCTATGATCGATTACCCTTAATTTAAGCCCAGGTAGAGTACTGAACATTGCCACCAGAGGGCAGAAGAGCCGATCAGAGGCGTTAAGTCACGGTTTTATACTTATGAACATCGTAATCCGAATGGAAATAATGATTTAAAGCTTGGTTTCGCGAGTTCTGCATCAATGAAAATGATTGTGGCATAATTTATGACCGATCACCTTTAATTTAAGCCCAATTAGAGGACTATACATTGCCGCCAGAGGGAGTACAAATATACATAGTTTCGTACCTTGTCAAGTTTCCGCTCATAAGAATTTTGCGGTGACGGAAAGCCTTGAATCAAAATCCGTGCAGACCTCACTCATATAATAAGGAAAACGAAGAAAATTTCCTTTGAATCAAGTCGCACGATCAAAAATTCGCGTGAAGACGATTTATGCCCAATTCTACATTTTTGGACCCACTGTGCGATCCCAGCAAAATTCCTAACCCAATTGACGCTGCTCTTTCTCCAAGTGGCATATCCAATAATCATCTCCGAAATTTAGCAGATAATTTTTTACAGGTATCTTCACCTGTTTTTGAAGCAATTCATTTCCCTCCTCCCCTGGCGAAGTTGGTGAGCGCTGGATTTGTCAGGGCTTTGATAATGTAGAGGAAAAGCGAAGTTATGAATTCAAAATGAGAGAAGACTCCAAGTCGATGAATTTCTTTAAAATTTGAATGAGATTCTAGTCAGTAATGATATGCACAGTTTCCCAACTCACTAGGTTATGAATTTGGTATTTTTGGGAGATTGTAAGATCAACTATTAAGGAACTTGCATTCCGTAACTATATTGTCATCAAATCATTTGAAAAACACTGCATGACTTCTAACACCGGCGATGGGAGCACTGATTCGCATATCCTCATTTCTGTCAAACACATCACAAAATCCAACTCACCTATGAGAAATATGAGCCCTTACATAGAGCAAAGCCAAATCAAATTCCTTCCGCGCCAATCAATAGAAGAGTCTGAAACAAAAAAATTGGAGTTAGAAAATTTCTATCGACTTCGATAAACCATATAACCGTTATTCTTGATCTGAACTCTACAATCAATGAGCCACACAATGATTACTATTGGTTACCATAAGATGGAAGGTCTCAGCATGAATGCAGTGAATTGGATAAAGTAGCCAAGCGATGCCACTGAAAATGATGAGTTGTTTCTTGGGATAGAACGAGAGAGAGCTTGATATCCGTTTTCCTGCATCCTTGCCTCGGACGGTCACTCCCGATGAGTTACTGTGCCCATAAAAGTTTTCCTTCGAATACACTGCGAGTGTTTCGGCGAGGAAACAGACTATCATCAGTCCTGTGCCCAAGCTCGTTGCAAATGATAAATGCTCAGCTAGAATTCTATCTATATATGTATCTCACCATTCTGCACAATTGAACAGAGTGAGATACTTACGATGAGAAACGATTCGGAAAGATGAATGATCAAGATTGAAGTAATGAGTCTTACTGGCTATGGTTAACTTGGCCATGACTGCAATACACTTTATCGTCGAAATTTTCAAAATTCTATGAAAATAGATTCGGTTTCACTCTCACAAAAAGAATTACACAGCCTAATGGTCATCAAATTCAAGTGTCAAACTCAAAATTCTATGCTTTCATCGCATTGTCAAATTTAGATGGAAACAGAAAAAAATGGCCAATCCTTCCACCAATCAGGTATTAACAGACATTTTCTCCTCAAATATAATTTCTAAACCACCTCAAATTTCATTATTATCGGCGCGAAACGACTTCCAATATCCGATACTCAATACATAGCACCACGGAAATTTCTCGATCTGGCAAAGGGAGCAGTATAGCTAGAATAATAGTGGCACAGGTGAAATGTGCGGATTTCGAGGTCTCAAAAATTGGTCGATACTCGTGGCAAATAACCGCGGCACCGTGTTATGCTCTCAACACGTGACCCGCATCATAAGAGACAATCTCAACATCTCATTGTATTTTTGTGCGCGCAGATGTGCCCCCAAAAGGGCGAAATGCGCCACGCACCAGAAATCCTGCTCTTTCACATGTATGTGTACACTCATGTGTGCGTAGATATGGTTAGAGGGAGGATAAGAATGGAGATTATTTGTTGGTACTACAAAAAATAGCTCGCAAAACACTTATCCACTTGAGCATACAGATTTTTCACATTTAAGAATGATATGTCTTCATTTGCAAACCAAATCGCGGAAAGAAAGAGACAAGGATTCTTCGAGAGTCTACCGAATGCGAGAATACTTTCGTTCATTCGATTTATCGAAAGTTATGCGCGGAACTTTCACACAAAAACTCGTTCCCAAAATATTTGATCAAACAATAATTTCATCAAATGAATTTGAATACGATTCGGGTGTTATAGCTGTGCATCAACTTTTTATGTTCCCGTTCCATCAGTTGTTCCTTCATATTGATGAAAATCATTACATATTATCACCGAAGTGATTTGCAAACTTTTGCAACCCTTTTTCAACCTTCTACCGTATGACCTCAAAGGAATATCTGCACAAATGATGATTTTCAAATCCCGATGAGTACGCTTTACCTTGACCGAGAAAGTTTTGCTTGAGGAGATGTAAAATTTCGAGAAATGTTGTGGCATAACGTCTATTATAGTTACACACTCTCGTTCCATAGATAGAAATTGAGAGAACCTTCAAACAGTCCAACGCGGGGAAACTAGTTTGATTTAGATAAGTATCTGCCTCCTGAATACGCAACTCTCGAAAGAAATTACTGAATGTGTTGGTGAAACATGTCTAACAAAGTATCTGTCTGCAATGCACTAAAACTGTTTATCGTAAAATGGCATAGTTCAAAGTAACATCATTTCATCCACTAAATTCTCTTTTCTCAGACACCCTAAGAAACATCGAGGTGTTTCTGTCCATTTTCATTCCACCAAGATAAGAAGAATTTGAAGCCCTCCAACGTAAAATTTAACATCTCCCATTGATTCCCAGACCTATCGTAAATTGCATTTTTGCCTTCTAAACCCGTCTTTCGCCTCCTCCCGCAACAATACATTTTGCGAGGGTGAGAAGTAACACGCGTACCTCGTCTTTACGAGAATCGAATCTGGATGAGAAGGGAAGAAAGATAAGGAAGTGTAAAAAAAGTGAGGGGTAGAGGCATCAGAGAGAGCATAGACAGGCAGAAAAAGAACGCCTGCTTTGGGAAGACAATTTAATTTTGACGGCAATAACTTATCTCACTCGTCTTACTGAAATAAGCGTGAAAAAGGATCGAACGATTTTACGTGCTCAGGAGATATTGAGAGATGAAAGTATAGATTTATTAGATGAGCAAGAATTCTGGTGATGTACATGAATTTGATATTAGTAGACGATGGTGTGATGTGAAACGTGGATTTTTGCAGGAAGAGATGTATTTTCAGATACAGTCTATCCAACACATCAAAAGCTACGGGAAAGAGGTTACTGGTGAATCCCTCGAAAAATATTTGGTGATTTGATTGTTCAAAATCTATCAGACCATACTCTGCCGTACCCAAGCAAATCATACGATTCCATGGTTATATATGATCACACTTAAAACCGTTTCAAACATTGTCTTTCATTCCCGAAAGTTGTGATATATATTGATTAACACCTATTCTAACATCAACTAGGTATTCACCGCGCGCAAGCGCGCGGATTTCTTTCGGTTTATCGGTTATTTTCTGAACAAAAGAGTATTTTTAGGAGTTACACCGATCCACAGTCACCTTCCTCTACACAAATACCACTGCCAAGCGCGCGGATTTCTTTCGGTTTATCGGTTATTCTCTGAACAAAAGGGTATTTTTAGGAGTTACACCGATCCACAGTCACCTTCCTCTACACAAATACCACTGCCAAGCGCGCGGATTTCTTTCGGTTTATCGGTTATTTTCTGAACAAAAGAGTATTTTTAGGAGTTACACCGATCCACAGTCACCTTCCTCTACACAAATACCACTGCCAATTTCTCGATTTCAGAATTCATTTATATGGAATATAGTTTCTCCCGGAACACAGATGAGATTCTCAATCCTCGAATACATGACGAATAATTTGCAATTATTATAACTCTCAGTAATTAGCATGTCATGATATTAAATCAAAGCTCATCTGAACCACTACATACTTCTACCAAATTTACACTGATGACTTTCATCTCAATTCTACATGATGAACATTGGGAGATATGGATTTTTCATTGGATTGAAAAACCCATACATTCAATAGCCAACTTCAACAGACTTCATCAACTCACCATTTAGATTCCTTTCTATAGCTTTTATTTCTGATGGGAGCTGATGAATCAATTTTTGGATTGAACTTATCTTACATCGTTCGAGAATGTCAGCTCAAAACATTTTAATAGTTTTTGCGGAATAGCCCATATATCTATCACAAATAATGGGGGGGGGCAGCTCATAATAAGACTGCTTAAGATAATAAAAGTCGTCT
This sequence comes from Eretmocerus hayati, assembly GCA_029851415.1. Taxonomy (NCBI): domain Eukaryota; kingdom Metazoa; phylum Arthropoda; class Insecta; order Hymenoptera; family Aphelinidae; genus Eretmocerus; species Eretmocerus hayati. Next base: position 144,507,477 of record CM056743.1, read on the forward strand.
ATCAACTACTAATTCGAACCATTATCGAATGATCCTGAAAACAGGCAACCAGACATACTTGTTTGGTGTACGTCCGCGTGGTCGTGACCTGTGATACCGACACACATGGAGGCTATAGTAACCTTTTTATAGTCTCCATGCCGACACACGAAACAATCCAAGATGGTCTAATGTGCCATCTTAGCAGTGGTCGATAGCTCTCGACTCTAAAGATATGGACATTAGATCTCACCAACGTGAACGTAGCTGCACTCCGAATTCGATGCTTTCGAGAAATCAATCGATCAATCGCACAATCGCAATTTGTGATCGGATAGGGGATACGTCATGTTACTGATCATATACTACTGAAAAAAAGGCTTTTCAGGAGTCGGTCTGGGAGTTTCAAAAAAGTGACATTTTTTACGAAACCTTTCTCTCCAGTGCTTCAAATATTCAAAACCTGAGAATGATTCTGAAAAAGGTCTTTCTAAGTGATGTCTGATCAATACTGTGAGGTATTGATGTTACACCAGTTGTCAATGAATATATCACGTCTTTCCGGGATAAAAATGACAAATTCTCAAACCGATTTTTTACCTGATCATATATGAACATGGAATCCACGGATTCCAGAATCTTATGTTCTACATGGGTACTTGGAAAAAGGTACCTGAACGACATTACTTAAGATTTTGAACTATCAATATCGTTGGATAGCTGGTGGAATACTCTAACTAGTTGTGCAAATAGGAAAATTCAAAAAAAATTTCAAGCCCTCGAATTGGAATTGATTTAATGAAAAATGCAGATCGCAAAATTTGAAATTAGATCTAAGACTCAAGTGACATCAATTTTGTAAAGTGATGGTGTATATGTTACCGTGAAAGCCCGAAATCCGTGATTGCCGGGCATTCACTAGTGAATCCTAAGATTCACTGGTCGAGGCCTGTGAATGCTGACATTCACTAGTGAAAGCCCGGGATTCGTAGCTGATATCGTTGTTGAGGCCATATTTTGGGCTTTCACTAGTGATTGTCAGCATTCACTGGCCATCGACCAGTGATTGTCAGCATTCACTGGTCTCGACCAGTGATTGTCATCACTCACTGGGCATCGACCAGTGAATGTCATCATTCACTGACCCGGCCAAGTGAATGTCAGCTTTCACTGACCCGGACCAATGAATGTCGGGGATTGGAAGAATTGGGGAATGGAACTCGAATAAAATGTCTGACATATTTTCTTACTATCCCAAGTTTTCGAGGCAAGTTGGGATATGGGAAGATCAAGGTATAGTGTTCAATACTCTCTTAACCTTTCCGTATAAAATAAAACCCCACTCTGTGGCAACTTCGAAACGAGTGAGTTTCCTCTTTTGGAGTGAGAATTTTACGCACGCCCAAGTGAATCTCATTATTTCCAAGTTGCCACAAAAAGGAGGTTCACTCAGAAAGATTGAGGAAGTATGGCTTCTTTATTCATCACCCATCGAATGAGGTCAGGAGTTCCTGATTTCTAACCTTCATCTACTAAGGTAGTCGTGGCGCGCAAAATTGAAAAGACAATTGCGTGAACATGAGCAGTGTGTCATGAATAATCATAAGTGAAACGTTTATGTCACTCAATTTTCGTCATTGACAAGTATTTTCTATGAGGTATTTCTGAGATCGACAAGTATTTGACATGACATTTTATTGACAACTCCTCATTGATGGATTATCGATATTTCTCCTCAATTCCAACCTGCCTCGGAAACTTGGGATGATAAATGTGTCTGACATTTTATTCGACTTCCATTCCCCAATTTTTCCAATCTCCGACCTTCACTGGTCCGGATCAGTGAGTGCTGACAATCACAGGTCGAGACCAGTGAATGCTGACAATCACTGGTCGAGACCACTGAATGCTGACAATCACTGGTCGATGGCCAGTGAATGCTGACAATCACTGGTCGATGGCCAGTGAATGCTGACACTCACAGGTCGAGACCAGTGAATGCTGACAATCACTGATCGAGACCACTGAATGCTGGTAATCACTGGTCGATGGCCAGTGAATGCTGACAATAACTAGTGAAAGCCCGAATTATGGACTCAGCGACGAGATCAGCTACGAATTCCGGGCTTTCACCTGTGATTGTCAGCATTCACTGGCCACGACCAGTGAATCTTAGGATTCACTAGTGAATGCCCGGCAATCACGGATTTCGGACTTTCACGGTAACATATAGACCACCAAACACACGACGCAAGTGCCCTTGCATCGTTCTTACTCTGTATTTGAGCCCAAATGATGCCTATTCGTACTTATGACACTCATTACTGTGTAAGTTAGCAGCATATCGTGGCTTGGCTCAAGGCTGGATGACCCGAGAGCGACGCACGTTCCCTCGCGTCTGTTTTACTGTGTGACGACAAAATGGTAAAATGACGCAAGTGAAATAAAAACTGTCCAGATGAGAAAATGCAGATTGTGATATCACCATCAGACAAATGATAATCGATTCACTCTGGGTTGACGATTTTGTTGTTGTCGGACAAGTATTCCATCAATTTTTAGAACCTCGAAGTCTTTCGTGGTTCTCTCAAATCGAACCGAATGTTGGTCACGTATTTTTTTACTGAGTACCACACACCTCGCTTGAAGATGCGATGAGAATAAAAACAATGCCTGCGAAATCTGCGAACGTGGTGTCGTTCAGAAGTTCGTAATCATTACAGATCCGTTTCGACCAAAATCGTATTGGTTCATATTCTAAAATAGCGAGTGAAATGGATTTCCTCCATATAATTGAAACGGACCATGGGAAGAAGATCATCAGTTTGGCTATAAAGCAACGGATTGTTCCTGTAACTCGAAAAGTATTCATTTTATCGAAAAATGTGTAGAGTAACTTTTTTTAGGGCTTTTCTGGATCTACAAAAAAGGTATGATCACAATACCTCGCACGATGTTCATTTCGAGTTATGGTTCATTCTTATTCAAATATTATGGATTTTGCAATATTTTCATCCTACAGTATTTTAGATCTCTAGCATATTTAGGAAAGGTTGAAGATTGCCTAAACCACCTCTATAGATATCTTCGATGGAATTGCTGGAAGGAAGCTCTACAGAATCATCGGGCTCTCTAAGTTTGCTAGAGATATGGAATATAGAGTAATGATGTATAATGAAAACATTGCAAAATCCATGAAATTTGAACAAGAATGCGTCATAACTTGGAATGGACGCATCGTGCAATAAATTGTAAGAAGAGCTTTCTTGTAGGTCCAAGAAAGACCTTCAAAAAGTTACTCTACACATTTTTTGATAAAATAAGTACTTCTCAAGTCACAGGAACAATTCGTTGTTTTATAGCCAAACTGATGATCTTCTTCCCAAGTCCCATGTTAGTTATATGGAGGAAATTCAATTCCCTCGCCATTTTAAAATATGATACGATTTAGACCAAAACGGATCTAACATGAGTACGAGCTCCTGAACGATACCACGCACGTACATTTCGCAGGCATTTTTTTCATACCCATCGCATCTTGAAGCAGGGTGTGATCACAGTATACCTTCGGATTCAACTGATGCGCGTGATTTTTGGAATATTTGCATTAAGTTTCGTTAAATGCATCGTAAGAGTCTGAAGGAATATAATTAATTATCCGGAATTCAGAAGAGATTGACGCCTCCAATCAAGAAGAGGTTATCTCAAAATTCAATTCTAGAAGATACTATCTGCCATGTTAATAGTACAGAAGATACCATGTCCTAGAATTGCTTTTCGAAATAATATCTTCTTGATAGGAGGCACCGAGATGATGAATTGGATCAGATAAAAAATTAGTGAATTCTTTGATCCCCAGGAATCTAATCACTCCCATTTTGGACAGGATTGTCCAAGACCATCATGACTCGCATGATCAAATGCGTTTAATAATCACCGGCAATTCTTCGACACTCCTCGATGAAAAAAATGAGATTCATCCTTTTTATTATCTCGAGTTGATCCACAATACGAAACCACTCTCAAAATTCCCTTGTCTGAAATTCCAAAATCTTTGCGATACTCTCGAATCACTAAGACTTTCATTCGTAAATCCTTACCAAATCCAGCCCTCCCTTTCGATATACGCTCATCACGATCTAATGACACGTATCTAGATACAACGCGAGGCCATCAAAGATCGGAAGAGCGATTCGAACTGTCGAATACAGTCCACAGTTCTCTATTGACTCAGAGCTCAACAAACAAGCATACCCACCAAAATCACACCATAATCGTCTATATACATGAATCATCAGCTGTCCTTCATGTACGTGATATTACACGTCTGTCCATATCTCGACCAAATACTCGCCATCATCTACAAATGAAACTCCCCCTCCCCCTTTCCTAACCTCACTATGTTGACAATTCAAAACCTACCTACTCTACCTACGTACCATATCATTATAATTCAGTCTGGAAATGTGATGAAACAAACCGATGCGTATGAAACTCAGTCTCGTCCAGAGATAATCAATGTTGACATGTGGATATGTAAATGTACCGGACACATGGCACTGCCGCAATCAGTATTCCTGCTTTCAGGAAATTTCAAAGAAGTTCAGTATTTAGTGCATGAGAGAGGGTTCCATAGCTGCAAGGCCAACAACTATGTAATACTCGAGGATCTCATCGATATACCGTGGACAGTTTCCGCGAGATAGTAATATATATATATATATATATATAATATACGATTGAATAGGCTGCCGGACTCATTAGAAGCACGTATCGCCATTTCAGTTTGAACGGTGTATAGCATGGCGGGCTCAGTACGAAACAAAACACTGATTAAAGCCTCGACACCGTTGATTGACATTTGCACAGGGAACATCTGCCCCGCACTGGCGAATATTGTCGGCGATATATCACGGGAGCGAGAGACAGTGAGGTATAAAGCTGGGATATTGGGAGAGATTGTGTATTGGCAGATTTTACGTTCTGGGTTGTGTGAAGAATAGACAGCTTGGTGTGGGTTATAGGAAGTATGCCTCTTGTATGAGAGCGCGATGGATTATTAATTAAGAGAGACATAAAGGTATTTGCTCGAGCAGTGGGAATTTTCAAAATTATAGGACACACCCGGCAGACTTTTTTTTTGGGTGAACTGGTACTTGAACAATGATAATGCGGTCGGATAACGAGAATCCCATGCATTCAAATGGAGACCTCGCGTTACAACCATTACTCGCAAGGAGAGCTGGGGCAACTTGGTATCTCATCCCTGGAGTCTAACAAGCTCCCGGCCCCAGTCAGCGCCCTGTCGAAGCGTAGAGACCGCAAATCTCCATCCGGCACCACGAGAATGGGTGAGTTCAGGGTTCGCTTCGGAATCGTCTCCGGGCGATAACAATGCTAGCCCGGAAGGCTCATCCATCATTCCGAGGGACTCCCTGGGCTCTCAGGAAGCCTAGAAGAGCCCCCCCCCCCGAGGGGTGGGTCTCGGCCTTGTGCTGGGGGCCGAGCCCGGAATTCGGTAGTTGGGGAGGAGAAGCGGCTCATTATTGAATCACTTGTGGTTCGGTGGTGTCCGTCCTCTGAACCGACGCGTTGGCAGTATCCCTGCTCCTCGCCTATGGGGGGCAACCGGGGTTGAGCCGAGAGGCAGGGACCCGGTATAGAAAAACCAATATTCCTTCCCTGCATAGTACAGTAATACACTATTCTGAGACGTGCAACATCCGCAATCTTCAGATAATTTGGAAATTTTTAGACGTGAGTATTTTCAGTCAGTCTTTCGGGCAGTCTATCAATAGACCAGTCGTGTGAGTACCATTCATGGTCATATTCTGAATGAAAAGAGACGATGATTTCGGCTCATGATGGGCTCAAGTCAAGCTCGAACCTCATACACGGATTCGTGGAGATCATCGAAATCAACAACTTAATTATTCAAAATTCTATGATCGACGCATATTACTCTATTCCTCAAATATTTGATGATATCATCGTATTTTACTGATACACCAGCTGGTCGTTATGATCTCATTGTACGCCACATATCTGGCGTTGAACGAGTATCCATTTGGATTCTAAGTAGGCAGGCTCTCAACTTCGGATGGACAGTGATCCATGGTTCTTTTCTTGGCAATAACACAGTTATTGATCTATGCCACATGTCATCAGTTTTGAAGTATACACCGGATTCTTTCGATAATATTCACTTTTATATGAGATAATACACTAACACACGCGAGATCTATTCCAACAATTGAAAGTCTCCACAAAGATCAAATTCAGGTACACAGAGTAAACTTTTAGACGTGGTAAGGTACACGATATCATAATACTAAGATCTAGTATAAGAAAAAACGAGTCACAACGTGATGATACAACACAATGTGCTCTATGTCTGGCAACGACACGTATCGGGCTGGAAAAGTAGGAAAACGACGAGACGATGAGAGACTGCTGCGCGCGGCCACCGTAAGAGGCCGCATCAGGACAACGCGATGTGGGTTATATAATACCTCACATGCGCAACAGATGCATGACAGATCCAGCTCCTTCCCCGCAGTCGACGGGAAAATACCTCGATTACTATATGATAGCGCATAATTTCTTCATTGCCAAGCTTCCAGAGCACCACCTGCAACTCCAGCCCTGCTAATGACTCCGGTCTGGTTACGATTAGAGACCCTCCAGGTAGTGATCTGCGAACGGCCGGGAGGGGAATGTATAAGGAACGCGATCGTGAAACGTATATTCCTCGTTCCCATATACATATAGCGTGCGCTCCGTGTATTTTGAATGGGATTTGCAGAACCGATGGACTTTGCAGAACCGAGTTCCAAAAACCTCTAAACTGCTTTCGCAGATCACTACCTGGAGGGTCTCTAGTTACGATAAAGCAGGTTGCACGTGGAGACGAAACGCATAGGAGCCTTCTGCTTGAGCGTATAGAGTCATTTTTTTGTATGGGTAAGCCATCAGTCCATTCCTACAGCGACAATGTGTACATGTAGGAGTGACGAGTAGCCACCGCAGAGAATTCAAAAACCAACACAGAAGTTAACCATCTCAATCCACAGCATAGTAAGATTGTTAAAGATTGAACCTCAATGGTTTAAAGAACGTCGTTGACAAAGGGTGGCTTACTATAGAGTAACCGTGGCCAATGCCGGCTAATACGGTTAGTTTTGCGGCAAATGCGCACTACTGCGAGAGACCCACCACAGGTGCAAGTAGACAGAAGTAGCCAAGAGTGGCCTCGCTGAGATTTGAAAGAGTAGCGTCTGTGGAGCCATGTTCTACTCCAAACTACTTTACCGCCGCTGAAAGCTACTTCTGGCTACTGTAGAGCTTGTGTTTCGAATCCAACAAGCGGCCGACAGTAGTCAAATAGTAGCTCGAAGTAGCCAGGAGGAGTCCGTACAAGATGAGAGTAGTTGGAAGTAGCCGATATTACCTGGCATTGGAACCCAGCGCGGGACAGCGCTACTCCCTCACCCTCTACGGACCACTCGTGGTTACTTCGTGCAACTATTTGTATACTGTTGGTCGCTTCGTGGGTCCGCAACACAAGCTCTACAGTAGCCAGAAGTAGCTTCCAGTGGCGGTAAAGTTGTTTGGAGTAGATTATGGCCCCACAATCGATACTCTTTTAAATCTCAGCGAGGCCACTCTTGGCTACTTCTGTCAACTTGCACCTGTGGTAGGTCTCTCGCAGTAGCGCTCATTTGTAGCAAAACTAGCCGTATTAGCCGGCATTTGTGATGGCTACTCCCTAGTGAGCCACCTCCTGGTCGTTAATTTCCAAGCATTTGCGGGATATTTACATGCTGCAAGCATGGCTATCATGAGCTGAGAATTCATCATGACAGTGCAAGACCCATACTCATTTACGATACATCAGAACTACTAATATTCATAGACACTATTTAAGCAGCGAGGCCTTGGATCGTGGAAGATTATCATATAGTAATCTGTTCATTCTCTTGGGAGACGAATCAATCAAAATTGACAGACTGTTTCCTGTACCCATCTCAACCCGCTTGCGAAACTTATCGGAAGGCAAATGCATCCAACTGGAAACTTGGAGTTCATAGTAGCTGAAATGCCTAACCAACTCTGTGCAGATCTGCAGAAACCCTCGGCCATTTGCAGTCAGTAGCTCATCACCAATCAGAATCCGAATTGATTCAAGTTTCGAAGAAGCAAATTTTATAGAGATTTCAGCTACTGTTTCAACAAGAATCAAGCCTTCGAACTAATAATTCTACTTGATTTTCAAGTACAATCACACATCTCACAGAATTTCTATGAATTCACATTTTGACTCATTATTCCACAACAAGGCAGATTATCATGTTACTCTGGCAGCAACTTCTCGTTACTCCCTCAAGAACTTTCTATTGTTCTTTGCAATGTGGAGAAGCACAAAACCTCAGAGGCTTAATAACATATTCCTCCGGGGAGAAAGTAGAGTATGGGACTGGAAAGAGCATGGCGTATAATGGAAAATGGGAAGAATGCACGATAGAGAATGAGACAATAGGGTATACGGGAGTAAAAAATTTTGAAATTGAGGTAAGAACTGTATGAATTCACAAGTGGAGTACTGAGGCGCCATCAGCTCACTTCTGTCGTTGAGTATGTACTCAGAGATTTATTCCTTTTACTCTTCACTCGACAATTCAAGACAATTTGAGCATATTTGAATTGATGTGAACTTTTGCACGGGTTGGCACTCCAAGTATATGAGTGAGTCTCTTTGTGATTCTTGGTTTTTATGGAAAGTATGAGAAACTGATTCATACATTATTTGAGAATATTTATACACCCTCTTGACATTTCTTCGAAACATGCACTCAAATTGTGTGATATTTGCACCACAGTCAGTTTTTCCCAGCGTGAGAGGGATTTTAAGGGTCGAAATACGATAGAAGGATTCAGAAACGTAATCTCCGTCAATCATGAATCGACTCGATTGTTTGTAGAACAAGTTTTTCAGTGTTCCAAGATTAATACGAATACGATAGAAGGTTTGGAACTTGCATCAAGTGTACTGGGTGTTCAAGACCTCTATTGGATAATTTCGAACTGACAATTCTATTTTAGAATAGTAAAAGTCCGAAATAAGTTTGAGCTATTCGTTCTTCTCCAAGGTGTGCTGCAAAGTATGCATTCAATAAAAAACCTTGAGGCATACCTCTCAAGGTCTTCTGTTGAAATTTGCATTAATTGCGTTGATGCGTATCAAAGCGTTGAGAGGCCTGAGATTTTTGCACTGGGTCGTCATAGCAATACGTCAAGATATGCTACCTCAGGAAGAAATTGAACATCAACTTCATTAAATTCAACTCGACATTTCCCAAAAATTTTCTCAAGTTCTGTATGACGGATTGAGAATAGGTGCATTTTTATTGTCTGCAATTATTGGAGCTCAGTGAGCAGAAGACCAATACAAGTTATTTTTTATCATACTGCTAGCGAGGGGCATCTCCCGGACTTGGCGTACTGAGAACTATAGGCAACTGCCGGCAACTGCGGGCAACTGCGAAGCGCCGCAGTTGTCGGCAGTTGCCGACAGTTGCCAATAGTTGCTCGCATTTGCGCTGCAGCGGTGGTACCTATATATACGGCGCCGTATATATATGTATGAGTCCCAGCGCAGGTATATATAAGTCCCAAGGAACGGTCGACAATCAATTGATTCTACGGCAATATCATTGCGGAAGATCACGCCTTGGACAAAATCGATTAGTCTATTACATGATAATGACTTTTGGATTGGATACTTTTCACGCGCCCGAAAATGCAGTGCTTGAAGTCACATCACACGTATACCTTTTGCCACAATGCCGTGAAAATTTAAAGTCGATGATAGAGTATAAAATGTCACGATGCACTCGATCGATTGAAAGTACTGTAATATCCCACGTATTTGCATCACTAGGAACTCGACCAAGGATAATTACGTGTTTTCAACAGGTGCATCAGTGGCTCGTCACGCACCTTCACTCAGGCAGATGTGATTTACTCCAGGCTCACTCACGTGCACATGCGTATCGTGATACTGAACGAATATGTTGCTCAACTCCTCAGTCATATCGAGGATTTGGGGAATTGATTCTCGGGGATCAACCATCGCGTGCTCGATGCTCGGACCACAGATTCCGTATGAAGCTACTCCGAAACCAAGGGGAACAGTTCAACCCGCAAGTAACCGGGTGTTCTGATTCAAAATCCTACCGATGAGGAAAATCAACTTCGGAAGCTAGGGATTCAATCAAATCCGCAGATGGATGGATGCTCGAATTTAAAATTCTGTCGGCAGAAAATTCAAACCTAAAACCTAAGAAGGCAATCACACCCGCAAATAACCGGATGCTCGGACCGGAAATTCTGTCGAGGGAACGATCAAACCCAAAACCTAGGAAGGCAATCAAACCCGCAAATAACCGGATACTCGGACCACAAATTCTGTCGAGGGAACGATCAAACCCAAAACATAGGAAGGCAATCAAACCCGCAAATGACCGGATGCTCGGACCACAAATTCTGTCGAGGGAACGATCAAAGCCAAAACCTAGGAAGGCAATCAAACCCGCAAATAACCGGATGCTCGGACCGGAAATTCTGTCGGCAGAAAATTCAAACCTAAAACCTTCGGAAGCTAGGGATTCAATCAAATCCGCAGATGGATGGATGCTCGAATTTAAAATTCTGTCGGCAGAAAATTCAAACCTAAAACCTAAGAAGGCAATCACACCCGCAAATAACCGGATGCTCGGACCGGAAATTCTGTCGAGGGAACGATCAAACCCAAAACCTAGGAAGGCAATCAAACCCGCAAATAACCGGATACTCGGACCACAAATTCTGTCGAGGGAACGATCAAACCCAAAACATAGGAAGGCAATCAAACCCGCAAATGACCGGATGCTCGGACCACAAATTCTGTCGAGGGAACGATCAAAGCCAAAACCTAGGAAGGCAATCAAACCCGCAAATAACCGGATGCTCGGACCGGAAATTCTGTCGGCAGAAAATTCAAACCTAAAACCTTCGGAAGCTAGGGATTCAATCAAATCCGCAGATGGATGGATGCTCGAATTTAAAATTCTGTCGGCAGAAAATTCAAACCTAAAACCTAAGAAGGCAATCACACCCGCAAATAACCGGATGCTCGGACCGGAAATTCTGTCGAGGGAACGATCAAACCCAAAACCTAGGAAGGCAATCAAACCCGCAAATAACCGGATACTCGGACCACAAATTCTGTCGAGGGAACGATCAAAGCCAAAACCTAGGAAGGCAATCAAACCCGCAAATAACCGGATGCTCGGGCCGGAAATTCTGTCGAGGGAACGATCAAACCCAAAACCTAGGAAGGCAATCAAACCCGCAAATAACTGGATGCTCGGACCAGAGATTCTGTCGAAGGGAACGATCAAAGCCAAAACCTAGGAAGGCAATCAAACCCGCAAATGACCGGGTGCTCGGACCGGAAATTCTGTCGAGGGAAAAATCGAACTCAAAACCTAGGAAGGCAATCACACCCACAAATAACCGGGTGCTCGGACCGGAAATTCTGTCGAGGGAAAAATCAAACCCAAAAGCTAGAAGGCAATCAAACCTGCAAATGACCGGGTGGTCGGACCGGAAATTCTGTCGAGGGAAAAATCGACCCAAAAGCTAGGGGGGTAATCAAACCCGCAATGACCGGGTGCTCTGACCGAAGATTCTGTGATTGAAAAAATCAAACCCTGAAACTAGGGAGGTGATCACTCACGCATATAACCGCATCTGATTTTACTTCAAACTCTTGATAAATGAAATTTACCAAGAGTTTGAAGACTTTTTGATTCGCCTCATGAACTTTGCCTCGAAGACTTTTTCCACAAAGCTCTTCAGAGTTCATTTTTCATATGGCTAAGACAAACATTCCCTGAGCAGTAAGAGCACACTCCATTTCCAAGCAATGTGTAGCTTACGGTTTTTGACCCCAATTAATTATCGATTCTAGACCAAAATTATTTGCATCAAGAAATTCAGAGATTTTCATCAATTTTGATGAAAATAAATAGAATGATATATCACGGCTATTTTGATTTTAGTAGGAGAGATAGAAGAGAGTTTATTCTTCAAACTCTCTCATGCAAGCTTAGCAGATCCAACAAAATGTGAGATTCACGGTTTTCGTTCGACAAAGTAACATAACCGACAGCGCAAAGTCTGAAAATCGAGGGAAACCTCATGAAAACTAATAACATTCCCCTGTTGTCTAATCGCTTGTTTGGATTTCCACGTTCTGTCGTCTGCTATTACCAGCTTATTCACCCAGCAGGCAAGGTTATTATTGGGGACTTCCGCGGGAGTTTTACAGGAAATACCACATAGCTTTTGGGGAGTTCCCCGGAAATCGTCAAATTTCCAGCTTGGTTAGTTCCCGCACAAGCTTTCTGAAAAGCTTCCAAACAATCCCGGATAGTTCTGGCAATATTCCCGGGGAACTCTATTGAAGCTCCCGAATAGTTTCTGCTAAAGCTCCGATAGATGGCTTCCGCATAGCTTTTTCAGATATGATTGTGTACATGATTTCAAGTGGTTTTTTCGGCTGCTTGAACCAGCATCCATGATGAGCGATACAAGCATCAGAGAGAGAGCTTTGAGAATTACGAATAATAATTTATCATCCATTTGCAAACGCAAGATTGAGGTTTGATACAGATCCTACAGTAAGGTTAGAGCATACCTGAGTTAAGGGCGAACACTCCGGGCTAATTTTTTTATGACGTATCGATTGGTAGTTCTCATACGATCACAAAATTGGACAAGGGATCGTAATTTCACATATAACTTCTATAAATTGTATGTGGATGAAACTAAAATTTACCGGTTTTCAATACACAGCTGTCATGAAATGGTACGCGGGCATGAAAATGTTTGAACTCGATTTTGAGAGTCAGATCTGTGAAAATCTCTGGGTTTTGTCACGCAGAACTCTGCTAGACGATTTCCATGTTCACAGATTCAAGTCCAGCAGATGGCCACCACTACCTTTCATTTCTGCATAGAAATTCATCTTCGGATTGTCTTGGAACAGTTTGCTAGTAGCTGCTCTTCAAATCATCGGAATTTTTGAACGCAAGACGCATCATTATTCAGCATCCACTCTCGACCGCTCTCTTTTCGCGCGACGTGTGCTGCACCCCATCTTCCTTGAAAGACCCCGACTAAGCCTCGCCATAAGCCTGCGTCAGAAAAGTAATAACCCACAAAGAATCAGAGAGCTCGAAGAAATAATGGATATTTTTCAGGCTTAATCTTTTTCCAAGCTCATTTAAATTTGTGTCCTTCAACAAATATTGGAGGTTATGTCACATAGTAAACACAATCAAAATTATCCTGAAACTATCATAATTGGGATAAATTACTTATCTGAGACTGTGGAGGCGCAGAATCCAAACCGAGTTCTTGCAAATGATGATTTATCAGTTTTCCTACGAGTTCCTTCTCTGATCCTAACTCGCAGAAATTTTCGAGTCGCGATCTTGGTTGAAACGCTGAGCGTTCAAACTTCAAACTGGTCTCTCAAAAATGTAAACATCAAGCAGACTAAAAATTTTGAATAATCAGCTGTCATCCGCTCTTTAATGATAGAATCATAAAAGTCAGAAGCCGAAGACGACGGAAACTACACGCGTGTGAAGAAAATATAGTCCACGACAAAATTATGTTGCAACGGTTATGATAAGAAATGCATGTGCTTTTCTCACATATCATATAGAATCAAATTCACGCACACTTTGATAGAACACTTGGGACAAATCTTTCACATCAATCACCATCACATTAAGTACAAGTTCTCGTTTAGAAATTGTATATCCTCCCCGTCTAATTTGTTTAGGCGCTGAGGTTTATTTACGCAATATTTATATCTCTCGTCATTTTGCGGAGAAGAGTTTCGATATATATCCAAATCCAGGAGAGCTTTCGGGGAGCTGATCGAGAGCCAGCGCCACAGCGGAGCTTTTGCGAAGCTATCGTGGAGCTATCAGGGAATTCCCGGGGAGTATCTCTGAGAGCTTTATGACGATAACCAAGAGTCCCCCAGGATGTTAATGGTTACCTTTGCAGAATTAAACCGAGCTGGAAATTTGACGGTTTCCTGGGAATTTCCCGGAAACTCTCACTAGAGCTTTGCAAAAGTTTTTTTGGACACTTCTCGACAATTCTCGGAAAACTGTGTTGCCATCTGGGTCATCTGATGATAGCGCCCCTCCAGCAAAGGTAGGAAATTGGCTCTTACCGACCGAGCAAAAGTTTGCTCCGAAAAACGACTATGAATTCCAGCCTAGGTTTTGAGTTTGATTTTTCCCTCGACAGAATTTTTGGTCCGAGCACCCGGTCATTTGCGGGTTTGATTGCCTTCCTAGGTTTTGGCTTTGACCGTTCCCTCGACAGAATCTCTGGTCCGAGCATCCGGTTATTTGCGGGTTTGATTGCCTTCCTAGGTTTTGGGTTTGATCGTTCCCTCGACAGAATTTCCGGTCCGAGCACCCGTTCACTTGCGGGTTTGATTGCTCCCCTAGCTTTTGGGTGTGATTTTTCCCTCGACAGAATTTGTGGTCCGAGTATCCGGTTATTTGCGGGTTTGATTGCCTTCCTAGGTTTTGGGTTTGATCGTTCCCTCGACAGAATTTCCGGCCCGAGCATCCGGTTATTTGCGGGTGTGATTGCCTTCTTAGGTTTTAGGTTTGAATTTTCTGCCGACAGAATTTCCGGTCCGAGCATCCGGTTATTTGCGGGTTTGATTGCCTTCCTAGGTTTTGGCTTTGATCGTTCCCTCGACAGAATTTGTGGTCCGAGCATCCGGTCATTTGCGGGTTTGATTGCCTTCCTAGGTTTTGGGTTTGATCGTTCCCTCGACAGAATTTGTGGTCCGAGTATCCGGTTATTTGCGGGTTTGATTGCCTTCCTAGGTTTTGGGTTTGATCGTTCCCTCGACAGAATTTCCGGTCCGAGCATCCGGTTATTTGCGGGTGTGATTGCCTTCTTAGGTTTTAGGTTTGAATTTTCTGCCGACAGAATTTTAAATTCGAGCATCCATCCATCTGCGGATTTGATTGAATCCCTAGCTTCCGAAGTTGATTTTCCTCATCGGTAGGATTTTGAATCAGAACACCCGGTTACTTGCGGGTTGAACTGTTCCCCTTGGTTTCGGAGTAGCTTCATACGGAATCTGTGGTCCGAGCATCGAGCACGCGATGGTTGATCCCCGAGAATCAATTCCCCAAATCCTCGATATGACTGAGGAGTTGAGCAACATATTCGTTCAGTATCACGATACGCATGTGCACGTGAGTGAGCCTGGAGTAAATCACATCTGCCTGAGTGAAGGTGCGTGACGAGCCACTGATGCACCTGTTGAAAACACGTAATTATCCTTGGTCGAGTTCCTAGTGATGCAAATACGTGGGATATTACAGTACTTTCAATCGATCGAGTGCATCGTGACATTTTATACTCTATCATCGACTTTAAATTTTCATGGCATTGTGACAAAAGGTATACGTGTGATGTGACTTCAAGCACTGCATTTTCCGGCGCGTGAAAAGTATCCAATCCAAAAGTCATTATCATGTAATAGACTAATCGATTTTGTCCAAGGCGTGATCTTCCGCAATGATATTGCCGTAGAATCAATTGATTGTCGACCGTTCCTTGGGACTTATATATACCTGCGCTGGGACTCATACATATATATACGGCGCCGTATATATAGGTACCACCGCTGCAGCGCAAATGCGAGCAACTATTGGCAACTGTCGGCAACTGCCGACAACTGCGGCGCTTCGCAGTTGCCCGCAGTTGCCGGCAGTTGCTAATAGTTCTCAGTACGCCAAGTCCGGGAGATGCCCCTCGACTGCTAGTGTATATTTTGAGCTCAACCACTGAGCTCACAACTCACTACTCAAAATTTAGGTGCAATGGGAAGGAAGAGTTGATAGATTAAGCAATCAAAGAGATTATTGTAAAACTACTACCAGAATCAACACGGTGAACTAGAGCTAAGTTGACTACAGGTGACTACCATTCATGTATTACTTCATGCTCTAATTCGTAGATTTGATATTGGAGAGGTCTCGTGTTTTGAAATACGAAAGATTGCATAGTTTGTGCTTAGGAATAGAACAACACCCAATTTTGAGATCAATTTTCCTGCATTACGAGTTGAAAATTTTCATTGCAATAGTTTTTTCTCTCAAAAATTTCGTTATAAAGAAGTATTTTAAAGATGTATGAGGCATCAAATAGTACCCGTGAACACGTAAAGTAAAGTGTGCATTGGTTTGTTCTCACTAATGTGCAATCCCATTTGGAACGCTGAGTGAAATATGTCAACGCATACATTTTTGTATGACGATTCCTTTATAATTCCACACACTGAGAACGAATTGGCTTGGTTGTTGAATTATTAAGGTAGCGTAAAGTTTTGAAACAGATGAATGAAGCTTGTTCAACAAGGGTTCGTTGCTCAACTACAAAATTCAAGTCGCTAGTCTAGAGAAAATTCGGAGATTGCACCAAGTGCTTCGCAATTTCATCCAAAAATGTTTGCTGATAGATAGATACATAAATAACCTCTATTCGCCTGAGGGCAAAATTCGATAGTACAGATGCATTTATAATATATGTTACTCGCACACAGTAAATATAAGAACAATTTATAAAATTTGTCATGCTAAGGTAGATGAGCAGATTAAAAAAGTGACAAGACCTGCATAAGGAAATATCTCTTGCTAAATCAATTACGAGACAAAGCGCTATGTCAACGAGCGGAATCGCAAGGGTATCCAAGAGGTTATTGAGGTAGTTGTCCACTAAAATTAAGAGATTACAGAATACTTTGTAACTTGATGAGGAATCAATTCAAGTAAGGTATCTGTGCCTAATTTGCCCCCATTCCCTAATTTGCCCCCATTCAAGTTCTCACATGTACGAACCCGCAGACCTTGCCCCGCATTTTTTTCATGTTTGTTACGTTAAAATATGAGAAAATAAATGTTTTAGACCGATCCTAGATGACCCGCGCCTTTCTTAGAACAGAAAAACTGATTTCGCTACTTCCGACTTCTTTTTTGTTATTCACTGCAAGTTATGCCAAACAAAATTGATGGAATCAATTTTAACGTGTCTCAACTCATTTTCTTTGTCTTTGTCCCAACTTTAGAATGCTTTTTGCAGAATTGCAAAATTCGATTTTTAGCCGATTCTACGCCCATATCACTAGAAAAAGTGCAGTGTTCCTAATTTGCCCCTATAGTCTTTTTCCAAACTCATTCCTCGGTCCATTAAGATGCACCAATTCACCTCAAAAAGTTTTGAAGGCATTAAAAAAAGCTACAAAATGAGCTAAAGTACGTCTCATTTGGAGGTCTGGGAGCCGAGATATCCCGCTTTCACTAAAAACCCGTATAATCCCATGAAAATAGGCCTCTTTTCCCTGTGGGGGCAAATTAGGAACACACTGACAAAAACTTGCAAAAAATCTTCTTTCGCGAAAATCAAGATATCTCGGCTCTAATTCGTTCAAATTGAACGTACCTTAGCTCATTTTTAAGGTCTTGAAACAAGCTACAAAATGAGCTAAACTACGTTGAAAAATATAGAGATGAGTTGAAATGGCGAGTAAAACAAAAGTAGTGGGGGCAAATTAGGCACACTTACCTTATTCGTGAATAGGTGTGTAAAATTTCATGAAGATTGATCGTTTCAATTCGGAACCCTAGCCATCAAAGAAACGGGTGTTTTGGTCGAATTTAACGTTGCGCTTATGGGAGAGGTCACATGAAATGACACACTTTCGGGTTTCACAGCCGATCCAGATTACAGAAAATGATGGGATTGCAGGAGGAAGAAGTTGATACAAAGATGAATCTTTTGGTCAAGTCCGCTCAAGATTGATCATCTAGTTTTTCTGTGGGAGTTATCGGAAAATTGAAATTGTGGAACCGCCTCTACGCAAATACGGTTTATACGCAAATTATCAGCTGGTTTGGGAAGATTTTGATCACAAAAGTATATTATCTCATTCAAGCTCGCTCTTTGATGGTCAAAACAAACTAATACGCCAAAATTATTTTTTTGTTCAAATCTATGTTGGTGGAAAAGTGAGGCTAGGTAGCCATTGACTCACGTAGTTGGTGGACAACTACCTTCTTTCTCCGAAACCATCAGTGAGAACTCACTGAATTTCAGTTAATATGGGATTAACTCTGACTGATGACTTCAGTGAGTAGTTTCAGTGAGTATTCACTGAAGTCGCACTGAAATTTCAGTGAGAACAGTCACTGAAATTTCAGTCACCTCTGGAGTCGGACGAGTTCTCATCACTGAAGTTTCAGTGAGCATCACTGACATTTCAGTGGGACCAACCACCTGAAATTTCAGTGACCTTTGGTGTCGGACGGGTCATCGTCACTGAAGTTTCAGTGAGCACCATTGAAGTTTCAGCGAGATCATTCACTGAAATTTCAGTGACCATTAGAGTCGGGCAGGCCATTGTCACTGGAGTTTTAGTGAGCATTACTGGAATTTCAGTAAGCGCCTTTGATACTTCAGATGACGTTCACTGAAATTTCAGTAATGCTCACTAACTTCAGTGACGATGGCCCGCTCAACTCTAATGGTCACGGGAATTTCAGTGAATGGTCTCGCTGAAACTTCGGTGGTGCTCACTGAAACTTCAGTGATGATGGCCCGTCCGGCACCAAAGGTCACTGAAACTTCAGTGATGAGGACTCGTCCGACTCGAAAAGCGACTGAAACTTCAGTGATGTGGACTCGTCCGACCACCCAAGGTCACTGAAGTTTGAGTGCGACTTCAGTGAAAGCCCACTGAAACTACTCACTGAAGTCATCAGTCAGAGTTGATCCCAGATTAACTGAAGTTCAGTGAGTTCCCACTGATGGTTTCGGAGAGAGTTAATATCAACAATTGTGGTGTGAGCGAAGCTAACTCTGCACATCATAATGTTACAAGATATTCGAACATCTTTTGCTATATCACTACGCTAAATATCCTTTGATGTCAAGAATATTTTCCAACAATTCCTAACTATGTGAAGAATCAGTCAGTTATTTGACACAAACGAAGGCAGAAATAATGAAAATTTTGCATGTTAAGCTAAGGTTTCCCTTGTTATCCGACTGACGATGGATATACAGCCTTTCAACAATACGTATCTATATAACAGCACTGGCGTCATTCTTTACTAACCCTCATCCCTCATCTCACATTCTACATATTTTGCAAGCAGACTTACATTTCGCCCGACTTTCGAGGAGCAGTATTGTATTTCTTGCTCGTTTCGAAGAGCTCTTCTGCTATACCATCTAAACGTATTTCCCTCGTGAATACACCCTCGCGAACATACACGTCATGAAGAAGATGAGCGCTCAAGAGAGAGAGACTTAAAATTCGGTCCGGATGCATACTCGAGATTAAAGGTCGTTTTCGAAGCCTCATCTTTTTCTTCCCCTTCTTCACTCCTACTCCTACCTTTTTCTTTTCACCCGCTCCTCGAGTGTTTTGTACTTGTATAATATGTTCTCTCGTGTAGGAACCTTTACGAGATGAGTTTTGGATGATGATATATTCGCAATAGTTCATGGATACAATGCTTTCCCATTTCTGACTCTTTTGAGCTCTCTGCTATGTCATTTTGAAATGAGTATTGTTTGTTGCCTGTTGTAAAGTCGAAACAAATTTTATTCCTTGCAGAATTTTGCACACCATTCAAGGTTGCATAATCTTAGTTCTACTGCCATCTTCCATTTTATGGATAATCAAAAGGAGTATCGGTGATTATTCCAGTGTCCAGAGTTTGGTAAGACGAGGCCAAGAGAGAGCACGCGCGAGATTTTCCGTGTGAAATCAATCTGTTCGAGAGAAAAATCCCCCTTTTCTCTGTCCATCCTTCAAAGCTCAAACTGCCTTGACATTACCTCATTGATCCAAGGAATTTCCCGGGGAAAATCCAATTCACAAGGAGCACCCAGTCGTTGTGGGCCACGGATTTCGCTGAAACTCTGGGAAAAGCCTCCTTTTACCATAAGAAAATGGAACCAAGATCCACAATCGCAAATGTCCAACCATTTTCAAGCTATAGCCTATGAACTTAGCATTGCCCATGTACGCCCATGTTGAAAAATGACATATATAGATATACTCGTCATGCTAATTTTATAAGCTGCAGATAAAAAAAAAGGTTAGTAAAAAATTGAGTTTTTACGATACGCTTTTATTCACGAATCTAATACTCTTCTCAACAACTAAAAAGCATAAAATAATCTGAAATATTATCGGCCAGCCCAATTCATTTCGAGGAGAATCGTATGCTATGCATCTAATTAATTTTGACACTCGATCGATATGATCGGATATCGTATTTATCACTCGCGGGAATTTCAAATCATGAAGATATAATTTTTTCGGTCTCTGCGAGTTAAATTCAGCAGATATTGCTGACGTTTTTGGCATCAATCGAGAATGGATTTTACTCCACTCTCGATCAATGCACCTTTAGAGCCTCGTATGGTTCCGAGGATGCATCTCAAGTATTTTGATGGAAAGGAATGAAAAGTAAAGATGAGAAATGAGAAACTTTATGAAAAAATTTGGATTCTACGCTGATGTTATGCGTGTTTCGCCCTTTTCTCATTGCTCTTCCACCACTTTGAAAAGCCTGAGCAATGAGAGAAGGGCGAAACACGCATAACATCAGCGTAGAATCCAAATTTTTTCATAAAGTTTCTCATTTCTCATCTTTACTTTTCATTCCTTTCCATCAAAATCGTTTAGATGCATCCTCGGAACCATACGAGGCTCTAAAGGTGCATTGATCGAGAGTGGAGTAAAATCCATTCTCGATTGATGCCAAAAACGTCAGCAATATCTGCTGACTTTAACTCGCAAAGACCGAAAAAATTATATTTTCATAATTCGTATGCTATGCAGTTGCTCATATCTCTTATCGTGAAAAATAGTTTTTGATCCTTGTCTTTATCTATCTCTTGGAGAACTCTCTCGACCAATTATGATGAAGGTTAGAAAACATCTACTATACCATAGTTATAGACGATGAAAGCGTGGTGTGCTGAGCTTCCGGGCAAGAATTGTGAAGAATTGCGTGGTCCATGGATATTTTCTCATTGGTAATCGTAAATTTCAAGTCCGGGACAATGGCACACCACGCTTTTATCATTATTATATTAAGAGGCATGCAGGGTTATTTTCCCCCACGGAATCCCTATATCAGGCCTGCCAACATAAAATCGAAATCAGTGTTGCCAACTTGACGACGCGAGAAGTCCCTAGATCGGGTCAAATGTCCCTAGATTTTTCCGCGATATATAGAACACGTGTTAAAGCGTCGTTTACGTATTTTTGAGTTTTGTATATGTATTTTCGATTTTATTACATGTATTTATACAATTATATCATATATTCGATTTGCTGCTAATTCTTGCCGTGAAGACAGTCGCTGATCGGTCTCACGGAGCCCTTTCGAACACTGCCCAAGCTTCCGAATCCGTTGGCGAAGGTTAGGAGCAATCGATTTTTACGTGTTTCGTTTAAATATTTTCGTATTAAGTGCATGCTGGGAGTCATTTTATGGCGTATTTTAGTGGAACGTTTTAGAAAATTCGAGACACCGCCATTTTCAACATCGAAGGTAGCCGAGTAACTTTTTACGGTTGACAAGGCCGCCTCACTTTCAGATGTGAAGTAATTTTGGTGTTCGATTTAGTTCCATTGAATGGTTTTTATTTTAATTTTTTGTTAGAGATAGATCGATCCGCATGAGTATCGATTGATTTCGAATGAAATTGGTAATACAGTGACGATGGAGTCGAATTGTACTGATGAAAAGATGGAATAATAGAGATCGAGAGGTTGTTATTTCGTTGATTTTGAATATATGATAGATACGGATGGATTTCAAATTTCTAAAACTTTTTTGAATGAATTCGACGAATCTTTGATTTGACTTTGAATATGATAATTTTCGTATTTCCACTCATATTGAGTGTGAAGCTACGTAATACCTTGACGTTTTTGAACTTATTTCCATTTGGAGGAGAGATTGAACGTTTTTTTGAAGTTTGAACTTATGGAAATATGAAGTGAGAAGCGGTTTACGTCTATCTCGAATGCTTATATTAGAGGGCGTCATTTTATATAGGGGGTCGGTTGAGAGAACTCTCTTGACCAGTTTATGATTTAAGTAATTTCATGAGATTTAGGGATAGATACTTTACATCGAAGAATGGTATCGTATAGAGTATTGGCAATGACTTTTGTAAATGAATCCAATATCACTCGATTGATGCAATCGTGAGGGGAGAATTAAGTTGATGCATTGTGATGGTTTTCAATATGCGATTATTAAGAGCAATTATTGGGAATATATACATCAGGAAAGTTCTTTGTTTTCATATTGAGCATTTACTGCGAAAGATTTGAATTTTTGAGAAATTTTTGATTCGATGGAATGATTTTAATATTCATCATCCTCGTTTTTTGTTCATGATGTGAGATTGAGTGGAAACTGGGAAGTGTACATGTTTAGAGTGAAAATGTAACTCTTCATCACAGAGGTTGAAGGAGACATGATCAGATGAGACTGACACGTCGTTCTGGGCTCCCAGTGTCAGGGCCAGAGCGATGCTCAGATCAGAGGAAATCCAGCAACATGTTTCAGAAGAGTGGTGTCAGTGTTGTGTTGTTTTTTTACAATAGCTGGGCAACAGGGAGTCACACTCTGTCACACTCGGGAATGAGAAACCCAACTCCCATATGAGCCAAGGCATTATGTGCTGTTGCAACTTGTAAAAGTGTGGTGTGGTAGTTTTGAGTAAGTATGGCGAGGATGAGATGAATTTATATGTTATCAGAGAAGCTTTGAATTAAAGTCTGTTAATAATGATATATGTGAATGCTTTCACTCTGTGATGGAATTGGGACAATGATTTTATTTCGTCAAATGATAGTGGATTCATATATTTTTTTCTACAAGATTCTGAATTGAATCAAGTTGAGTAGGAATCAGTACTTGGAATCTCTCAATATATCGAAAAATTTGAATTATGCTCTTTTTGAAAATTTGTATGAATCTCATGATTAAAAGAATATTCTTGAACTTGAGCTTGAAAAAATGCACAATTTAAGATTGTATTTTTACTTTAGAGGGCGTCTTCTGATTTGGGGTAGTCGTTGAGAGAGTTCTCTTCATTAGTCCATGATTTAACTGATCTGCATTCGATTTAAGAATCAATAATTTAGATTGAGTGATGGTAACGTCTAGAGCATTCAAAATAACGTTTGTGAATGAATCCAATACCATTTGACTAATGTATCCGTGAGGGGAGAATCAAATTGATGGTTCGTGATGGTCTTTGATACGCGATCATGAAGAACAAATGTTACAAAATAACTACCAGGGAATTTCTTCGTTTTTATACTATTTTTTAGTATTCACGTTCAGAGATTTGAATTTTTGAGGAGTTTTTGATTCGATGGAATGATTTTAATATTCACCATCCTCGTTTTTGGTTTATGATGTGAGATTGAATTGAAACTGAGGAGTGTTTCATATTCAGAGTAAGAATGTAACTCATCATCACAGAGGTTGAAGGAGACATGATCAGATGAGACTGACACGTCGTTCTGGGCTCCCAGTGTCAGGGCCAGAGCGATGCTCAGATCAGAGGAAATCCAGCAACATGTTCCAGAAGAGTGGTGTCAGTGTTGTGTTGTTTTTTTACAATAGCTGGGCAACAGGGAGTCACACTCTGTCGCACTCGGGAATGAGAAACCCAACTCCCATATGAGCCAAGGCATTATGTGCTGTTGCAACTCGTAAAAGTGTGGTGTGGTATTTTTTGAGCGTGTGTGACGAGGATGATTTGATATTTTATTTTCTAGGGAAAGGTTGAGATTGGATTCTATGGTACAAGATTAATGGTAACCATTTTTTTTTATAAGAAGAGAAGAATTACTTCATTTTTTCAAGTGATATTGGATTCATACACAATCCTGTAGATTATCTGTACGTTATTATCATGAAAGTTAAGCTTTAATGACTCTCCGGAATGGAAAGATCGATTATAGATGATTGATGTGAATCGTATATGTTTTTGGGAATTCTTATGTTGGAGGAAATGAATAGACACAACAGGGTGCAGTTCGGGACTTCCCCCGAACTACATGATTTTTTATTCAATTTTATGAGATTCATGAATTCATACAATTTCATACAATATGATAACCAATCACATTACTACTATACTAGAGGATATAATATGAGTATCACAATTGTAGACTATATATCTATTTTAGCTAACTATGTTGTGAATTGGTGATCCACTGGAGCCTAATGCTTTATTCGATGAATTTTTCTCAAATGATAAGAGAAAAATTTCATCACTCCACAAGATTTCAACTTCAATCACGTTTTCGATTCGCTCTAAATCTAATTGCTTACTGGCAAAATCTTAATAAAAAATTCATCCAAAATGACGTTTATGAATGAATCCGAAATCATTTGACCAATGCATCCGTGAGGGGAGAATCAAATTGATGGTTTGTGATGGTCTTTGATACGCGATCATGAAGAACAATTGTTACAAAATAACTACCAGGGAATTTCTTCGTTTTTATACTATTTTTTAGTATTAACGTTGAAAGATTTGAATTTTTCAGAAGTCTTTGATTTCATGGAATGATTTTAATATTCATCATCCTCGTTTTTTTGTTTATGATATGAGATTGAATTGAAACTGATGAGTGTTTCATGTTCAGAGTAAGAATGTAACTCATCATCACAGAGGTTGAAGGAGACATGATCAGATGAGACTGACACGTCGTTCTGGGCTCCCAGTGTCAGGGCCAGAGCGATGCTCAGATCAGAGGAAATCCAGCAACATGTTTCAGAAGAGTGGTGTCAGTGTTGTGTTGTTTTTTTACAATAGCTGGGCAACAAGGAGTCACACTCTGTCGCACTCGGGAATGAGAAACCCAACTCTCATATGAGCCAAGGCATTATGTGCTGTTGCAACTCGTAAAAGTGTGGTGTGGTATTTTTTGAGCGTGTGTGACGAGGATGATTTGATATTTTTTTTTCTTAGGAAAGGTTGAGATTGGATTCTATGGTACAAGATTAATGGTAACCATTTTTTTTTGATAAGAAGAGAAAAATTACTCCATTTTTTCAAGTGATATTGGATTCATACACAATTTTATAAATTATCTGTACGTTATTATCATGAAAATTGAGCTTGAATGACTGTACGAAATGTAGAGATCGATTGCAGTTCATTGATTTGAATCGTATATGTTTTTGGGAATTCTTATGTTAGAGGGAGTGAGTAGACACAAGAGGGTGCAGTTCGGGACTTTCCCCGAATTACATAATTTTCTATTCAATTTCATGAGATTCATGAATTCATAGAACATAATAACCAATCAGATTGATACTATACTAGAGAATTTTATATGAGTAGCACAATTGTAGACTATATATCTATTTTAGCTAACTATGTTGTGAATTGGTGATCCACTGGAGCCTAATGCTTTATTCGATGAATTTTTCTCAAATGATAAGAGAAAAATTTCATCACTCCACAAGATTTCAACTTCAATCACGTTTTCGATTCGCTCTAAATCTAATTGCTTACTGGCAAAATCTTAATAAAAAATTCATCCAAAATGACGTTTATGAATGAATCCGAAATCATTTGACCAATGCATCCGTGAGGGGAGAATTGAATTGATGTATTAAAATGGTCTCTGATACGCGATCATTAAGAACAATTGCTACAGAATTGATATCAGGGAATCTCTTCGTTTTCATACTATTTTTTAGTATTTACGTTGGAAGATTTGAATTTCCGAGAAGTCTTTGATTTAATGGAATGATTTTGATATTCTTCATCCTCGTTTTTTGTTCATGATGTGAGATTGAGTTGAAATTGTGGAGTGTTCCATGTTCAGAGTAAAAATGTAACTCTTCATCACAGAGGTTGAAGGAGACATGATCAGATGAGACTGACACGTCGTTCTGGGCTCCCAGTGTCAGGGCCAGAGCGATGCTCAGATCAGAGGAAATCCAGCAACATGTTTCAGAAGAGTGGTGTCAGTGTTGTGTTGTTGTTTACAATAGCTGGGCAACAGGGAGTCACACTCTGTCGCACTCGGGAATGAGAAACCCAACTCCCATATGAGCCAAGGCATTATGTGCTGTTGCAACTCGTAATAGTGTGGTGTGGTATTTTTTGAGTATGTGTGACGAGGATGATTCGATATTCTTCTCCTGAGGAAAACATTGAATCTGATTCTATGCCGAGAGATTGACGCGAGAATATCTGATTTTTAATAAATAAGAGGAAATGACTCAAATTCTGTTAATGATATTGAATTCATACGCATATTCGTGGATTATTTGTAGATCGAACGGGAAAACAATCGGGTTGATTCTAAAAATTCTGAAATGTATTGGAAATCCCGAATTATTCTGGGATTCATCTGGGGAACGTCAGACGATCTTAATTTCCTCATATCGTGATCAAACAAATGTAAAATTAAAGATTTTTAAAGATGGAATCATCTTCAAAACTTTGATTTCTTGAATGAATAATGAAATTGAACATGTTTTTTGTAGTGAGATGTAAGAAAATTTCGTATCATCTAAATATATTGTTTGGAAAATCGTAGTTTGAAACATGAAATACACTTTTCTCGCTTTCGAAATTCTAAGTTGTACTGAAAGATTACACAGCTTAGCACTCACATATGATTTCTTGGAAGATGTCTTCAATCTTACTCCAGTGGGTTTTTCTCGTTGATCTCCAAACACGCTATCTTTTCTCCTGTTGTGATACAAGTTATTATGTTGTAGTTCTTGAGTATTGTCTCATTGAAATGACCTTGAATGATTCGTGATTGATGATGTATTTGATTCTTCCTTTGTACACTCCAAATTGTTCCTAGTCTGTAGAACAAATTAAGAACCATAGTAAATTTCTAAAAATTATGACAAAGGAATAATGTAAGATATCGCGTGCCTCTGTGGTTACGTCAACCACATGAAAATATGCCGTAGAGTGGGAATTTTCTGGGAATTTTGGTAAAAATTCATGCAGAAAAAAAAAATTTTTCATATTTTTGTCCTACCGAAATCGCGCAAAAAATTTTTTTTTCTTTTTTTATAATCTCAATTTTTTCCAAATGTTCAAAAATTATGACAATAGAATAATGTAAGATGTCGCGTGACTCTGTGGTTACGTCAACCACATGGTAATATGCCGCAAAGTGGGAAATTTTTGGGAATTTTGGTAAAAATTCATGCAGAAAAAAAAAATTTTTTATATTTTTGTCCTTCCGAAATCGCGTAAAATTTCTTTGAATCTTAATTTTTTATGTACTCAACTACTTACAATTACGTAAAATCCTCAAAACATGTATTAACCCTCCTGCGCATACGATTGTTACATGTTTCCCATTCCAAAATGCATGACTTTTTTATAAGCTTGCATGACCTACGAAAGTGCTCTCCTATATGTTTTCGGGGTCGCTGAACACGAATCTGTTGCCCAATCAAGTCATTTTCGCATTGCGGAAGCGGTACGGCAGTTTGAAAGTGAGGTTTTGAATGTCAAAGTTACACAGTTTGCGCTGATTCCCACATAAACGAGGGGAAGTATATTGGATCCGCCATCTTGGATTTTGATTTTCTGAGGGCGAACTCGGAATCCCCGACCCCGAAAACCCCCGAGTGGACATTTCAGGAGATGAAATGCGACGGGAACTCAGTATTCACAACTCATTGATTTGAAAATCCGCCATATTGGATCCGCCATTTCGGATTTTGATTTTCTGAGGGCAAATTCGGATTCCCAGACCCCGAAAATCCCCGAGTGAACATTTCAGAAGACGAAACGCGATGGGAACTCTGTTCTCACAACTCATTGATCTGAAAATCCGCCATATTGGATCCGCCATTACGGATTTTGTAATTCTGAGTCCGGATTCGGATTCCCTGACCCCGAAAACCTCCGAGTAGGGAGTTTGAGCTGAATTCAAGCATGTTTATGATTTTGTTTGTACATAGAAAAGTAGACCTCCAATATGCCTAAATCTCATGAATTTTCACAGTTTTCCATCGCTTTTCTATCATCAAAGAAACAAATTATCGAGAATTTGAGTTCAACTATCTTCAAGGGAAACATCTCAGCTTCAATTTGCGCTGTCGCACGTGTCTTGAAACGCAACGAGTCAAGATTAATTGGGAAAAAGGTTAGGACGAGTATACTCGTCCTGGCGCAAAATTAACACGCTTAGTTAGGACGAGTATACTCGGCTTTGTGCGCAGGAGGGTTAAATATGTTTTTAAAACGTTGAAACTGAATAGAGTCCGATATTTTCGGTTTCCTCACACAATTTTATGATGCGTTCAAATTTAATGAGAAAGTCGCAAGATAATCGAACACGTATGATACGGAGTATTAAATCTAAGAATATTTAGGCTAACGGTTGCTAATTATATATAGATATATTAAATTCATTACTCACGTGCTCTCGTGTTGACTTCTTTTTGAATAACATGATGGATGAATGATCGCAGTCTGTCCTTGCTCCTATTGATGACTGCTTCGGGCAGGCGTGTATTGATGCGACGGGAACAACAGGATGACCGCAAGCTGCAGCGAGATCTTGTATCACTGACGCTTCTCCGTTTTTCTTCAATTGCTGAGAGGCTGCATCTTCCGCGGCGTACACGTGCGGAGTCGCGGCAAGAGTCGAACTTCGAATGTTGTCCCCGCGAGCACGTGAGTTTTCTAACTTCACTTCCTCCATTGACTATCGCGTATATAGCCCTTCTCACGCGCACGTCTGCTTGCACGGGGTGTTCAGCGAAGACTGAGGAATGGCGCCGGAGGGACTATCATTGAGTGCCACCTCACAATTCTCCAATCATTGCGTCGAATGATATTCTTCGGTATGCAGTTCCGTCCGCGGCAATGGGTCACGTGAGACTGCGAGTTGGTGGAGGAGTGTGTTTGACTTAGTGATTTCGTTCTTTAATTAGCATCTACATAGGACGTTTCTTTTGTCGTGCAAATTTTGACGCGGAGTGAACGCCAAAATGACATGTGGAAGACATAAACTCACGTGATTATGTCTCTACGGGGATCATTTTATATGCCACGAAGTGGGAATTTTCTGGGAGTTTTGGGAAAAATTCACGCAAAAAAAAAATTTTTTTATATTTTTGTCCTCCCGAAATCGCGGAAAAAAATTTTTTTCTTCTTTATTTTGCATCTCAATAGTTTCAAAATGTTCAAAAATCATGACAATGGAATAATGTAAGATATCGCGTGACTCTCTGGTTACGCCAACCGCATGGGAATACGCCGCAGAGTGGGGAATTTTTGGGAATTTTTGAAAAAATTGATGCAAAAAAAAAATTTTTTATATTTTTGTCCTCCCGAAATCGCGTAAAATTTTTTCAAATTTCAATTTTTCATGTACTCAACTGCTTACACTTACGTGAAATCGTCAAAACATGTATTCAATATGTTTTTGAAACGTTGAAACTGAATAGAGTCCGATATTTTCAATTTCCTCACACAATTTTATGATGCGTTCAAATTTAATGAGAGAGTCTCAGGATAATCGAACATGTATGATACGTAGTATTAAATCTAAGAATGTTTAAGCTAACGGTTGCTAATTATATATAGATATATTGAATTCATTACTCACGTGCTCTCGTGTTGACTTCTTTCTGAATAACATGATGGATGCATGATCGCAGTCCGTCCTTGCTTTTCTTGATGACTGGTTCGGGCAGGCGTATGTTGATGCGACGGGAACAACAGGATGACTGCAAGCTGCATCGAAATCTTGTATCACTGACGCTTCTTCACTTTTCTTCAATTGCTGAGAGGCTGCATCTTCCGCGGTGTGCACGTGCGGAGTCGCGGCAAGAGTCGAACTTCGAATGTGGCCCCCGTAAGCACGTGGGTTTCCCATATCTACTCCCTCCCTCCCTTGACTATCGCGTATATAATTCTTCTCACGCGCACGTCTGCTCACACGGGGTATATAGGGGCCGGATTACGAATAAGCGAGCGAGCGTCACGAGCGACGCGAGTGCGCGACATAGCTTAAGCGCGAGAATTGAGCGACCGAATGACGGAGCGCGCGAACCACAGGTACCCCCACTCCTCCTCCTTAATGTAAAAGGTATTGGGGCCGGTATAGTGGGGGTACTCGTGGTTAGCGCGGTCCGTGTCTTTCGGTCGCTCGTTTCTCGCGCTTGGCGTGCGCATCGTGCGCATTGTGCGCGTCGTGCGCTCATTTGTCCGTCCGCTTGTTCGTAATTTGGCCCCAGTGAAGACTAGGGAATGGCGCTGAAGAGTGCCACCTCATATCTCTCCATCATTGCGTTGCAAGATATCCTTCGGTATGCAGTTGTGTTCGTAGGAATTAGACTCGTGAGACAGCGAGCTGGTGGAGGAGTGTATTTGACCGAATGTTCTGGTTTTTTATTGGCGTCTACATAGGATGTTTCTCTTCGCCGTGCAAGTTTTGACGCGGAGTGAACGCCAAAATGACATTTGGAAGACACAATCTTACGTTATCATGTGTTCACAGGAATTAATTTATTTCCCACAAAGTGGGAATTTTCTGGGAGTTTTACGAAAACTTCACGTAGGAAAAGAATTTTTTTATATTTTCGTCCCCCCGAAATCGCGTAAAATTTTTTTGAATTCTCATTTTTTCCCATCTCAATTTTTTCCAGATCGTTAAAAATTAAGACAACGGAATAATGCAACATATCGCGCGACTTTGTGGTTACGTAAACCACATGGAAATATGCCGCAGAGTGGGAATTTTTTGGGAATTTTCGGGAAAACTCATACAAAAAAATTTTTTTATACTTTTGTCTTCCCAAAATCGCGCAAAATTCTTTTAAATTTTCATTCTTCTTAGACTTAATTGCTCAAAATTATGTAAAATTGTCAGAACATATATTGAACATGTTTTCAGACAGTTGAAACTGAATAGAGTCCGATATTTCCGTTATTCTTACACAATTTTATAATACGTTTGAATTTGATAGAAAAGTCTGAAGATAATTGAACACGTGCGATATGGGGTATTAAAAACTAAGAATCCTTAGGTTAATATTGGTTGGTTATATATAACGCTGAAAGTGTGCACCCAATGTGTTCTAGTTGACAATGATCTATAAAGTTGTTCTTATTAACGCTTATTCCATTAGTTCCATGAGAACTAGGGGATAATGTTGGCCTCGTTGTACAAACGCTTAAGACGCTTGGAAATCATATAATAAAAGTCAATATTAATGTATTTAAAGCGCTTTTTCTAGTGCAATTGTTAGTATTCGATCAAGGATCTCTTAATAAAATCATTGTCGATAGAAGAGTCCAAATTTTAGTTCCAAGTGTTGTAGTTTTTTCTTCTTCGGTCTTGATGAACTCATCGTATCGCGGCGGGACTCGTTTGGTATTTCGATGGGCAGAAGTATCTTGGTATCAAGCATTAAGCGCGAGTTCAATAGCGTATTTCAAAACGGGACCAAGTATCCAAAATACTTATCATAATGGGAGCTCGTGTGTGATGGGAATGATAAGAATGTAAAACCAAGATCAAGAGAACCAAGTAGAACATGAAGAAACAATTTATTAAGTGATATTTTTGTTGTCTTGATACTTCTCCCAATCTACTAGACTGTAATTACGACGTTTGACATGCACACATTTCTCCTTATATCGAGCTTATGATTAGAATGATGAGATATTTGATTGAGATGTACGCAATAATGTTAAGTATTTCAATTCTTCCAAAATAAATGATGGAAATCGCCGATAAAGTGTTTTTATCGCCGTGCGCGCACATTTGGAGCTTTTCGGTGGTTTGAAATACTTCTTCTGACCTATTTTAACGTGATAAACACGTTCCAAGTAGTAAAAAAGTCGTACTGCTCGCCCTTTCGAGATAAACATATGGGGGCATGTTAAGTACACCCCGATGTTGGCATCCTTGTTTATGAATCGTCACCGTGTTTTGCACATAAAACAGCTCCATATTCAAATTTTGTTATTTCAAAAAATGGATTTTCAAGGTCTTGAAACAAGGAATCGAATGCGCTAAGGTACGTTGAGATTGGTTGAACTCAAAGAATTTGGCACTGATTTTACTGAAGGCGATTCCCTAGGTAATTTAATAGCTAAACAATCACGAAAACTCGACAAATCACTTTAGATTTTCTGGAGAACACAGGGATAATTCGAGGTCGACGCAAACTTCTCACGTTCTCATATTTCAACATAACAAACGTAAAAAAAAGTTGCCAGGAAGCCAAGGAGTGCCCATCCCTCAAATCGGCATATGGGGGCAAGTTTGGTATAGAGGCAAGTTGGGTACACTTACATTAATTACGACTTTTTCCCGCATTACGGTTAAAAAAGAATGGATCATAGATAACTTCAGTGACTGAACGATTACTCTGATCCACTTTGTCGTAGAAATATCTAGGAAAAAGGAAATTGAAGATCGAAAATTATCTATTGATTCCTGTGTTCAGAATATTCTTCTTGTGCTTTTAATTGGGGCTTATGGGATGACGAAACAACAACTTTCATTTTTTCTGTTGAACAACTGTAGTTTTGACGGATATGATCTGATCCTGAAAGTTTCTAACGAAATCTTGTAGCTTTCATCAAGATTTTTATGTTCCTTATATGAAGAGGAACATGGAGGTCTTAGGAAAAGCTACAAGATTTTGTAGAATTCCCGCGATCGGATCATACCTGCTAATATTACGGATCACTACAAATCTAACTAACTTTAGTCATAATGATTATTTATCCCGCAACATTCCTTATATCCAAGATTTCTCTTTGAAGTAAGCGTAGACCAAAGAATAAGTTCGTGGTGTACTGTTCGAATCTGTTTCAGAGTGGACCAGGGTCTAAATTTTCAAAGATGCCTCAATTGAACAAATTCGAGTTGAATCTGTGAGAAATAACTTAATGTGATATACGTTTTGTGAATACATCAAGGTGCCCCTTCTAAAAACTTATTTTATTTGATTTGCAAGCTTTTACAGGAGCCAATACGCCTGTCCGAAACATTTACAGGCCGAGCATCGCGAGGCAATACCGCTAGTCTATAATTATGGTACAGGGAATGATTTCTGAAATTCATCATAATTGGTCAGGAGAGTCCCCCAAGGGATGGATAAAGACCAGGGTCAAAAATTATTTTTCACAATAAGAGATATGAGCAACTGCATAGCATACGATTCTCCTCAAAATGAATTGGGCTGGCTGATAATATTGCAGATTATTTTATGCTTTTTAGTTGTTGAGAAGAATATTAGATTCGTGAATAAAAGCGTATCGTAAAAACTCAATTTATTACTAACCTTTTGCTTTCTCAAAAGAGAAAGCATTCTTTTGGTGCCAGCAGAATTTTCGTTAAATTTTTTCTAAAAAAATTTTTTTCTCCTCCAGTGAACCTCTTGAATACATGAAATTGGTACAGTCCTCTTCCTTTCGCCAAGATCTATCGAATGTAGGTCACAGTTTTTCGTTATAACCCCTCACAAAATTACTACAACCCCGTCTTTCGAGCCCTCTGTCCGTGTCTGTGTGTGTGTATGTATGTATGTTGTTTTCTATCGCTCAGCAAAACTCCTCACTGGTTTGATAGATCGTCCTGAAATTTTCATGCCATGTTCGGAGGTGTCTCTAGATGGGAATGCTAGATTTTGAGTGCCCCCCGATGATTACTTTTATACTTATGAATTTTTTTTCATTTATGCATAATTTTTTTTCATCTTAAAAATAAAAATATTCTCTCCTTCCTGCTCAAAAAATCTGAGGCTGTTGATTTACGCGTTTCTCGACGTGCTTAATCGATTGGTTAATACGGAATGTCGATTGAAGCTCATTTTATTATATCTTTTACACACCTCTCTTTCGTTGGGCTATAAAACCTTTCTAATCACAATTTAACAAAATTCCGTATCAGCCAATCGATTCAGCACGTCGAAAAACTTCTAAATTACTTCCTTTACATTTTTTTTATGTAGTAAAATGGAATACAAATCATTTATAAGATTTGCTTCTTTCCGAAAAATTCCAAATTTCTCATTAAAAAATTCACAAGTCAAAAAATATTCATGCGATCATGCTCAAAATTCACTGGCATTATCATCACAGTCTTTAAAATACACCTACAAAGTCTCAAAAGATTTTGTCAAATCGATCTACAAATTTTGCGTTCCAAATGATACATTTTTATTCCAATCTTCACGTTCACCGACAGTTAATTGCTTCCTTTTCTACCATAATCACCTGTTTACCAAAATTCTGTATCAAAAAATCGATCCAGCACGCCGAAAAATATCTAAAGTACTTCCTTGACATTTTTTTCATATAGTCAAATGAAGTACAAATCATTTATAAGATTTGCTTCTTTCCGAGAAATTTCGAATTTCTCATTAAAAAATTCAACAGTCAAAAAATATTCATGAGATCATGCTCAAAATTCACTGGCATCATCGTCACAGTCTTTAAAATACACCTACAAAGTCTCGAAAGATTTTGTCAAATCGATCTCGAAATTTTGCGTTCCAAATGATACATTTTTATTCCAATTTTCACGTTCACCGACAGTTAATTACTTTCTTCCCTAACATAATCACCTGTTTACCAAAATTCTGTATCAATCAATCAATTCCTCGCGTTAATGAAAATCAATAAAGACCTTTACGTTATTATCACTCTGTTCCACCTACTGCAAATTGAAATTTACACTCCATAATTTATTCTTCAAATAACTAATTTGTAGAAAAATACTCAATTTTACTTGATTTTCTTCAAACCGATTCATTCCCTTTTCAATGTATACGAGTCATACTCATCAGACCATAAACCTGTTAACATAGTAAAATGTCAAACACAGGATGATGAATTAGAGCAAGATAGTAAAGAACAAAACATTGAGGAGGATATTGTGGATTTGATTGATGTTGAAGATGAAGATCAAAGATGAATGAAGGATCATGGATGTTTACCAATTGATATTACAGAAAGTCAGTATAAAGAAATTCGAAAAAATATCTCATGTTCTGGATCAGGGTTAGGAGACGTTTTGATATCTTGGATGAATAAATATTTTAATAAAAATTTCATGAGGAGAATTGATTAATGTAACATATTAATGTATTTGAATTTTCGAGTGAATAATATGAGATTAGTTGACTTCTTCTATGGCAATGAGAAAGCATTCTGCTAAATTCTTTTAGCAGCGTATTTTTATTTTATACTTTCTAGTTAGATGGGTCAGCGTAAAGCATATCCATCTCACTAAAAAATATATAATCGTGAAAACCGTGGTCACCTCTTATTCAGACAGTCTGCGTGTGCGCGCGCCGCCAGCTGCCGGCCAAAATGCATCGACCATTCGGCCCATACCGCCCTGTTTCACCAAATGTTTGGTGGAGTTTGGTTTGGTTCAATTGTTCAGTCAACCCTGATGGGTGTTCAATTTTTCATCGCGAGAATGACGAGCGCGGATAAACACTGGTATAGGTTATGCATAGCAATACAGATAGTGTGAGAGCGCGCGAATCCTGTCCATGTGTAAGAGAGAAACACAACTAGATCGTCGTCTTTGTCGCTCTCATCGCCGGTAAGGGCATGTTCAAACTTGCCGCTGGTTCTCGCTGTTCTCGCTCTCCATGTGGCCGCACAAGCGCGCGAAATTTCAAAAGCGAGGCCCACTCATTGACTAACTCGGTACTGGAAGACACGAAGTTCTCTCTCTTGCTCTCACAGCAAGAGTAGTTGCTGCCGTGCTGCTGACTAGCTAAGTACCGGAGGTGCATAAATCACAGCCCAAAATGGCTGAAGTGAAGTAGAATAAAAGCGTATAAAAACGGTTGGGCATTTGCAACTGTGGTTCTTGGTTTCATCTTTCTTGCGGTAAAACAAGACTATCCCCAGAGTTTGAGCAAATTCCGTTTTCCAAAACCCCTGGGTGTTCCTCGTCAATATTCCCCTGTGCAATTGAGATATTTGATTGTGGTCAGTTTCCATGGGAAACGATACTTCTAGGATAATAGCGATCACTCCCGCATCAGAACGATGGATTTCGGTATATTCATCACCCACCCGATGGCCTCTTTTAGAATTTTAGCCTCCATCGTTGCCATCTAAGCTGTATTGAGTTGTCGATTCCTCGGAATCACCTGCTTTGCGCTCGTGCTTCAAACTTTGCATAGCTTCAAAAGCAAGCGAATCTGGATGAAACAAAATCACGTGTCCCCTCATTTTGTACCTGTTATCACATATTCCACACTTGGAAGGATTTCTCATTCGAAGGAGATTTTGTTGCCTGATTGTCTGTGGATTCGGTTAGGAGCACGGTCATCTAGGAAGATTTGCTCACTCTAAGCCGCGCACCCGTACCTCGAGTGAGGAGTGATTCCCTCTACTCTGCCACACCCAGAATCCAATATGGCCGGCCCGTTGGGTAGGCAGACGTCTGCTTGGAATGTGAATATAGCGCTAGCTGATTGGACAACACGCAATAGTGACGAATTTTAATAATGAAAACTACTCCAAACACGAGTTCTCTTCACTCTTTTGAATTCTGTTTTTCAAAATCGAGTCATGAACAAGATAAAAGCGCACGAGCAACGCATGATCAGTACGCGTAATTCGTAATGATAAAAATTGCCTAGCCAATCGAGTCCGATAAACTTGGCATTGACACAAGATCAAGGATGATACAGTCTGAGTCTGAATCATCCAAATTACTGAATGATCGGTTCAAGAATGAACTCTCCTCTTAAACTCGAATCCCAAGCTCCCTCTGAGGGCCCGCGGTTTATGTATCGCTATTGGATCATGGTAGGGAAAGAGCGCGGTAGCCGAGTGGTGAGCGTGCTCAAGCAGTATCAGTTTTGCCACCCCGGGTTCAAGTCCCGGTCGAAACGCTTTTCCTTTATTTCTGTTCATTTAATGCTAATATCCATTTTCCATAGATTATGCGATGAGAATCGATAAACGGCCGAATAACACCTTTGCCCTGATTTTTTTCGTACTACAGCAATGATCGAGCTATCCAAAGTACTCCCAACCGTGATACATTTTATTCAGTTAAAATTCAACAGCTAAATGAGCAATATCCACTCTACTCAATACCATGAAGAGTACTAGACTGATGTGTCAACTTAATAATTGAAACATATCACGATTATTAGGTGTATTTAGGATATCTCGGGCGTTGCTATAGTGCAAAAAAAGTTAGGGCATGGGTTTTATTCGTCCGTTTATCGATTTTTATCGCATAATCTATGGAAAGAATGGATATCAGCATCAAATGAAAAGAAAGGAAGATTGGGAAAACGTTTCGAACGGGACTTAAACCGGGGTGGCAAAACTCAGACTACTTGAGCACGCTAACCACTCAGCTACCATGCTCTTTTCCTACCATGATCCAAAAGCCATGTATAAACTGCGGGCCCTCAGAGGGAGCTGGGGATTTGAGTTCAAGAAGAGAGTTCATTCTTGAACCGATCATTCAGGAATTTGGATGATTCAGACTCAGACTGAATCATCCTTGATCTGGTATCAACGCCAAGTTTATCGGACTGGATTTGCTAGGCAGTTTTTATCAGTACAAAGTACGCGTACTGATAATGTGTTGCTCGTGCGTTTTCATCTTGTTCACGACTCGATTTTGAAAAACAGAATTCAAAAGAGTGAAGAGAACTCGTGTTTAGATTAGATTCCATCATTAAAATTCGTCGCTATTGCGTGTTGTCCAATCAGCCATAGCTATATTTACACTTCCGAGCAGACGTCTGCCTACCTAACGGGCCGGCCATATTGGATTGTGTGGCAGAGCAGAGGAAATCACTCCTCACCCGGGCTAGGGATGTGCGGCTTGAAATGAGCAGACCTTCCCATATGACCGTGATTACGAGTTAGAAAATCCTTGTTAGGAATTTTCAGTTCACGTTATGAACTTTCCTAAAAACTCGTTAGTTTGGAAAAAATCGTCACTTTTCGGAAGACATTCCACATACAAAAAGGTGAGGAACTGGTTGAAACCAAATAAGTTTCAGTACTTATGACGATGACAGGGGTGATTCTGTGCACATTTTGGCGTTGTATTCATGAGATTGTAATGGAAGTGAATGGGACAATTCAGACAGCCTGAGTTGTTTTTCGAGAACAGATGATAATGACAAATCTAGGTTGATTATCAATAGCGACCTATACCTCGAATATTGTCTATAAATTCCTCGATCAAAACACTGTCCAGTAGCTCGTAGGTCTTATTCACTTACATATCATGATGTGCAAATCGGCGATTCATTGACAATAGTCACACTCCTCGGAGCTTAATCCTAACTCACCGAGCCCTAGTCATTTTCTCGGAACAACCTTAGAAATTTCACGTTAAAGCTGATTGAAATCGGACATGCATTGGCTAGCTGTGGGAATCTTCGAATGAGCTTTGGAATAAAAGAAAACACGTATGTGGTCAGAGAGTAGGCTTGAGTTGGTAGCAAACTGTCTGGGGGGAAGGAGAGGATCGAAATGGGGTACCTATAATAACGCATATCTGACTCAAAATCAGCAACTTCGAGTCACATTTGTAAGGGACGAGTCTCTATTTGATACTTGAAAATACCACAAAAGAACCGAAAACGCTTCGTCTTGAACTCTCCAGGGAACGAGTGTAATAGAAAAATTTGTGGGTGCATATGTAATTGAACGATCTACGGAATCATGCGGTGATAATAATTGAGAGTATTGATGAGAAGCAACGATGATACAATTTGGTATGATTTAATCACAATGTTCCACCAGGGAGACAAAACTTCCCGTGATTCTAATTGGATTTTGGAAGCTTTTTTGTATCATTTCTAAAAACACGAATGAAGGATCAGAAAACATATCTCGGGAAGATTGTACACAAATGAGCAGTGAGTGGAAATCAGTTCTCCAAGTTTTTTTTTAAATTGCACGAGTAATGATGTCCGGTTCATTTACTGGTCCTTGAATATAGAGTCCTCCTTTATGGAATTCCGGTTACTAATGAGCTAATTAGAACATCCGTAGGAATCCGATCCTCAAAAAGTACTAACGAAGTCCGAGATATCGATATCCCACGGGGATGCGCTCGGCATCGGATATATAAACAGCTGTCCCAGAACTACGAAACCGTCAGTCAAAAAGGCACCAAACTCAAGATGAAGCTGTTCGCTATGTGAGTATACAATTTTCTGCTCATTCAAATAAATCTATCACACTGCACAATGTATAATGCTGATAATTCTAGTACTGAATTCATAAGAGAATCATGATCTGAAATTACTGACAATGGGGTGGACGTAAGAGATATCATTAACGTTTTGATAGATCCTTGACTTATAAAAGAACAAACCCCGACTGACAAATTTTTTCTTGAGCTAGTCGGATCAAAATCAACGGGACCACCCGCCCTCTGCTCTCCCGGATTGAACAGAATTGGAATATAAGAAAATAATACCAAAATCTTCTGACTGAGGATTTTGGAATTGGATATTTGACAGAGTCCTTTAATCATCTGAGGTTACCACAAAATCTGTGAAGAACCATAAGACTGATTTCTTGTTTCATACATATCATATTGTATTGTTGGTTGTTGTAGACTAGAACGTCCACGTCAATATTTTCGCAATGGTTTTTTTTTCTTTCATTCAAGCAACTTCAATCACAAAAAAGATCATTTTGCTACAAAAATGAATACATATCTATTCAAGCTAGTTGACAATGAATCTTGGTCCAGATATTCAAGTTACAATCTTTCAAAAAGTTGAGCAGTGTTTCGCATTTCTTGGTAGATGGGTTTGCTAGAAACATATTGACATGACAAGGGGGTATAGACCCCAACTCCGTAAAGTTCTTAGCAGTTTAACACGCTGAGAGTTATAGAGTTCACACTGCCAGATTACATGATTCAAATCCTCTGATGGAGAATTGCATTCACATTTTGCATCATTCACATAGCCGATTCGAGCCAGGGAAGCATTGAAGCAATAATGAGTCTCACGGCATCTGTTTATTGTGCTCGTAATATCCCCGGGCGAGTGACTTACTCAAAAACCTTGGTTTGTGCGATGTACTGAAAAAAGTTTCAGAGTATTGTGTCCCTTCCTTACCGCTACTTTCGATGATATCATCGACAGTTTGATTGAATGCCGATGCTCTAGCACTTCGTCTGAAATCGGTGAAGGGAATTTTGATAAGAGGAGAGGCCTCTGCTCTAGAAGCTTCCTTAGCCTCCAAATCGGGAAATTCGTTACCAGTAATATTTTTCGTGAGCCGGTATCCAAAAAAAAGTTATGCTGCTACCATTTTTCGCAATAGCTCTCGGAAGATCGCCATATCATTTTCTCCCGTCCTGGGGTGCTGAAATATGATACCTACCTCAGTTTTAGGTCCCGAAAAATTCTTCCCCACTACGGCAGGCTCATTCGTAATTCACCTAAAAAAACACGAATCGAGACGATTATACCCCAGTTTGGTCGAGTCATCGTGCTGCTCAAACCGATCGTCACTTTTCGGAGGAACCAAAAATACGGTGCTCAAAGTAATGAGCAGAATGCTTTCTCAGAACGGTATCTGCTAATAATCAGGATGAATCTCATAACTTCTTTCATTCAAAAGACAAATAATTCATTACACGCCAGATTCCCGCTGATCTCCACAATCTATAATTTATCAAATTATCATTGGAATATATATGAAAATGACTTCAATGAAATTCGGGTATGGACATTCAGGCCAAATCTATGATATGAGAATCTCATCTTCCCTGCTCTTAGTGTGCGTGTCAGTACATCTTAGCGTCAGAGCGCCTCCCCTATTATTCGATTGATTAATTTTAGCTTTCCCAGGACTTGGAGAGCACCATACAAATGTCAAAACGGTGTATTCCAGTTGGTTGTCCCTATCCCATGGTGGAAAACAGATAAATTGTACTCACGCGCAGCGTGAGTACAATTATCTCCCCCTAAAACCTTTTACACATTTCAACCATCTACAATTCAGTTGTGATTGAAAGGGGACAGAAATCGGTCGGGCGAAAACTGTAAAAAGTAAACAAACCAAAGGAAAAATCCCAATTTTAGTAAGTAATGAGTTATCCCTTGCGTTTTTATAGCTCTATCTCGATTATAAAGACTCTTCAGTTCAGGGAAGGCATTGGTTTTGTGACAAGTATTTCCTGAAAAATCAAATGTCTACGAAAATTTGTGGAGTTTTGATTCTTCCGAGCTCAAAAAGAGGAGTTAAGGGCCATTTTTCCCTAGGAAAACACAAGATTTTACATGTAATATCAAATTTCAAGGGTCTAGGACCTATTCAAGGGTCTAGTTGAGTTCTTGAGAGATTGAATTTTTTACGTTCTTTACTCTTTGCTGCGATAAAACCACCCATAACTTCTAAATCGACTCTACAAGACCGATTCCGACCGCCACGAAGGTATAACTCAGACATTCGACTTTTCACGTTCTTAGTGATTTTTCATGAACATTTTCCATCCATTTGTCAGTTGATCATTGAGCTGAAGTACAAGTTCAATACAGTTCTGGAAGTTTTGAATCACCGCAATGGTTGTGAGCTAAGAAAACTTGAGGAATCAGAAATCACTTTTTCCAGTCAAATCGGTTTCATAGATCTTGGAAACCTACACCAATACGTATTTCTAGTCATTCTTCATGAAACACTATGTCATTCATGCACCTCGATGTCTTTATCAAGGGCTAAAACAGTGAAAAAATATCTTCGCAGCAGATTCTGAATCGACAATTAGCATTTCCTGTGCATGCGCCATTGCTCACGGCCGTGAATCCATTTTTGATTGATAAACAACCAAGGTGATTTCCTTCAATAGTGATCCTCGCAGAAAATAATTCGATTCAGTAAAACCCAAGATGTAGCTGTTCCAAATCGAGGGAATATCAATGATACCAAATAAGTGAGCCCAAAAAAACGGTGACGCCTCTAACCATTACATCCGTGTATTCCCATTTCTTCGCCATCAATAATGAGTGGTTATTTTGGAGGAGATTGGAGTAAGTTGAGTGAAAAGATCAAACTTATGCTTGAGCAGAAAGATGCACATTCGTCGAATTTCAAAAATTGATATTCACAACTTCAGTCCTAGAATATGATTCACCTGCTCAAGCATATGATCTCTGATTTTGAAATAAACTTTGCTGAAACTTCGGTCAACAGCTGGTTCGATCCTCTTGCCAGGTCGATTTGAAGGAATATTAGAAGCAGATGCATACGCTCGAATAAGTATTTGAACCTTTCCTGGGATCAAAGATTTAGTACCTTGAATATTTCTTTGATTTCAAACGATCATATCTTTGTTTCAACGATATGAAGCCAGCTCCTGCAAATGATCATTTTTTAACAAGTTACGCTGGCTATCGATCGAAAGGGATTCTTGAAACGAGGGCAAACGCTCATGAACAGAGAATGCTAAGCAATGACGTAGGATTCTGAGATTATTCTTTGGTTGTTTCTACCTCTTTTGCCGACTAGAAGTTGTATAAATGACATGATTTTCGATCAAAAGTGATTGGAATGGTATGATTGTATAGGTTTCCAGCCTCTTCCAACTGACCTGGAGGGCTCAAACGATTTTCACGAGTAATCAATCGACGAAGAATCAAGTCACTCTTTGGATGCTTCCCTAAAAATGAGGGATCGGTGGGAGCAGAACCAAATCATGAGCAAAATGGTCTTATTGCTGGATTTTTTGTGTCTTGGACAGGGAAAATTCTTCAGACTCAATAACCAAAAGAAACTATACTCTAAACCATCCAAACCGACAAAATATCATTGAAATTCTTCATGGAAAGTTGCAAAAATGTTGCCGAGTTGACGTGAAAATCCTCAGTTCTTGTTGTAATCGGATATAGAGAATGAGGAACTATCTAGATATGGAAAAGTCATTTGGCGTCACAAAGATTTTCTCCCACTCTCACGTTATGAAGGAATCTCCTACACTCGCTATTTAATTTCGATGAAATAATTGTCGCTGTACTTCTACAGGTTTCTCCTGTTCGCTCTCGCCACGGTTGTATTGGCAGGGCCCATAGAGCGCCGCGAAGCTCGGCCTTGTCACCATCATCATGGAAGAGAAGGACGCGAAGCAGCACCATGTTTTGAGCAATTATTCGGAAGCCACCATGTAAACCATGGGCACGGTGGCAATTATGGATCTGGTGGATACTACCCAGGAGAGACTCAGTTCTCATACAACAAGTGAAAGGCAACGACAATGAGTACACGTTTGCTACGAGGGATCTGTCTTTCTCATTGACTCGTCAGAATTTTATTGAAAGTCGATAATCGGAAATCTGTCACGTCATCACAATGCCCAGAGTCAGAGTCTTAGTCAATCTCATCGTTATAGGTGTAGCTCAAAAGATCTTGCCAATATAAACAGATCAATAAAAAAATTCGAAGACATTCTCATTTGCAACTCCCGTCCTTCTCTGTACATCATTCTTTCGAACTGACTTCATAGATGAGGTTTCTTCGTGCTCTATATTGGATCCCAAAAAGGCCACATTCTCGTTGAATTTAAACATTGGCTGTCGTGGAAATCCTCGAGATGTTGTATCCCTGGCATCATAATATGCCTGTTTTTCAACTCAGCTTCCTCAGAAATGGTAGCAAATGAACACTGAAGTGAAATTCCGTATCCGCTCAGGCTCAAAATATCGTTCCACTAGAGATTTCACTCTCCAATTCCCTCGACGTAGGCGGTGTTCTTCCATCAGCAAAAGTTCCTGCAGTTAGTCTGCACTCATCCTCATAGTCAGATTCAGATTAAAAGCTACCTAACCAAATTTCTCTACATGCAAATTCTTTGTTGCCAATAAAATCGGCTTTGTGTGGACTTGGTACTCGATCAGACTTTAGAATAATTACATCCAAAATTTGACTACAGTATGTTTCTGTAATCAATTTATGAAAATAAACCAGTTGTCCCTTCAAAGTAATAAAGAAGAAAAGATCAAAGCTAGTCCAACATTGCACACAAGTCAAAACCAAAAAGAAGCTCATGCACCTTTTTACCCTAAACCGTTAACGGCTTGTCAATCGAAAAACAAGAGCTCACCAAACGAGGATCGTCTGTTGAAGGATGCAATGCACGTCAGATCTAAATTGATCAACGAAATCTGCTCTCCAATATCCATACAATGCTCAAAAACGTGCTTGCACATACTTTTTCTCTTCCATCCTCTTCTCAACACTTGGAATTTTCAGGTGTAACAAAGAGCTCGCCACATTCAAAATCACCGAGCACTCTTCAACTTTTTTTTTA
Organism: Eretmocerus hayati; assembly: GCA_029851415.1. NCBI lineage: Eukaryota > Metazoa > Arthropoda > Insecta > Hymenoptera > Aphelinidae > Eretmocerus > Eretmocerus hayati. Next base: position 144,551,962 of record CM056743.1, read on the forward strand.
ACCTTCGACTACCACACATTGCTGTTGTACTCATTCTTTTTTTACTATCCTTTCTCCGGCTTCTGCACAAATTGAGCAAGTTTCATATATGTATATATGTACGTTGGGTTCACCAACCAAGCATACACCAGACATGAAACGAAGTGTATGAGTATAAGTAAGAGAGAGAAAGAAGGAAAATAGGAAGAGTAGTATCAGGTTCAAACTGTGTGTACCTCCAAAGAATGTGGGTTGAAAAGAAAAGCCAACACTGCTGTATTCCATTTTGTTTTCCGGCACACTTGTTCCGTCCATCTCGCTAATGGAATTGGGAAGCTGGCCGCTCTCTTACTCAAAATATATATGTGTGGGTCTGTGTGTACCTATATCCCTAGTTCGGGAGATAAAAAAGCGTTTCGGACGATGCGTTACGTGGATAGAGTAGATGAGGGTAGGACATTTGGATGAAAAAAAAAAAACCAATTCGTAGCCAGTTCGTATGTGCACATGGGGGATTCTCTCGTCAGCTTCGTCAACGAGATGGAAAAAAAAAAGGAATTCGGAATGTCGATTTATATTTATTAGCGATTCGTTAGATTCTCCCCGTATTTGTACACGTTATTTGAATGGATGGATCTGATTACTCGTCCACTTTACCTCGTCGTTGCTCAACTCTCGCTTCATACCATGCATCGCAAAATCTATACCTTTACTCTCCATCAGACAAGTTGATCTCATTATACACTTGTATGGAAATCTAAAAAATTGCAATTGAGTGATAGCGAGTTGTTACGTCCTTTCAACCAAATAACCTCAACGTTGATGATACTCAAATTAATGGTATTGAGTGAGCGGACAAAAAAACAAGGGCTATTGTTCTCGATTATTTGCCGACATCGTTGAGATTGGTATACGATATTCGATCTTTATTCGTTCGTGGAGGCTTGTTGAGTTTAGAGTGATTGGACTGTATTATGTTGCTTGTTTACCGACAAGATTGGGGATATCGATTTTAGGCTGATATCCTGATTGAGTATTGCAATTGATGTAGGGATACATTATGTAACTTGCGTGACTGATAAGGTATGCGTGAAGTATCCAATAGGTGTTGAATGCAAATCTCTACCCCAGCTTCTGAACTGATGATCAATCATGAGGAAGATGAAACAAGGAAGACTCGCGAAGGACTATCTATTTGAACGAATGGACTTTGATGCTGCGGAAAAATTGACGCTAACAAACTTAGTCATCGTACAATGTGAAAAATTGGTTGAACTCCAACCAAATTGTTCACCTACTAGTTGAAAATTCAACCAGTTGCTCCAAAATTCAGCTACTGGTTGATCCTCAAATTCAACCGCTGGTTGACAATTTCACCACAGCGAATATGGGAGTGAAAATGGGATCCATGACATGAGTCAATGGTGGTTTCCGTTTGACTTGATTGGGTCCAGGGGATAAGTTTTTTCGTGTTTTTTCATAAACGAATATAATTAAACAAGAGTGCTGGGAGCATTTTCGGGGAAAAATCCAGAGCAAACGACGTTTTCGTGGTTCAGTGTTCGGATTGGTGACCACTTGGCTGGGGCTACCACGCTTCGCGCGAGAAAATTCGCTAACTTTTTTATCTAGGTAATGATACGGGACTCATGAAATTGGTTAAAAGTTGTCTCTGGAAGACATTACTGAGTCAAAATAACAAGTTCCTTCACGTTTTCTCGCCAACTGATACAAACAAGCAAGACCGCTCGGACGAGGTTGCTATGTTTGGTAGCCTCATCCAAGCGGTCACCAATCCGGATACTGGATCGCCAAAAGTTGCTGAACCTGGATACTTAACCCGAAAATGCTCTTAACGCCGGCGCTCTTGTATACTCTTATTTGACCACGAAAACTTGGAAAAACTTGGTTTTCCGACCCAAAACTGCCATCCAGGCACCATTACGGCATCCCATATTCACTCCCATATTCGTTGTAGAAAAATAACACCGGCACACAAGAAAAAGTATCTGTACTTTTGACTCAACCTGCTTTGGTTTATGTCTCTTGGTATGCTGAATCCGAATCCGAAGGTGGTCAGGCCCGTTCCTATCTTGATTTCGAGAAAATCATGAAAATTAGGTGGGAATCGTACGGGAATAGTGTAGAATAGCGTTACAACTTGGATCAATCTACATATTTTGGGATGAGAACCTTCACTTGTGGGTTTTTCGGGATGCTGAACAATAATACACAGTCAGGATTATGATTCCTTTAAATCCATAATGGCGGTTCTGAAGTGGCGGAATGGGGATTCCCGAAAAATTGCCCCGGTTAGGAAAAACTCGGGGGTTTTCGGGATCACTGATCACGAATGTGATGTCGAGATCATGTTGTTGTCCAATCCAAGATGGCGGATCCAAAATGGTAGAACGATGTTCCCTGAAAATTGCTCATTTCAGCTCAGAACACTCTTCTCGAGAGTTTTCGGGGTCGCTGAACATAAAAGAGGGATCAGAAGAACAAATTCCCCAAATCGAATATGGCGGATCAAAATGGCAGATGGGGAACTCCCAAGAATTGGTGACTTTACGTCTTGGAAGTTCAATGTTTTGCATTGAAATTAAAGAAGAAGAATATTTTGGCGAAGGGAACAGAGGTAACTTTTCATCGTAACAAGGGGGGGGGGGGAATTTTCGGAGGTTCTTAACCAAAGATGAACAAAATCCGTTAGTTCATTGGTAGAATGTTGATGGATTAGTTGATGAATTGCAACCTGGTATTTACAAGGATGGCAAGTGGAGGCTCTTCATAGACTCATCCATACGGAGTCTCAAAGCTGTATTTCTCCATAACGGAAATGTATATGCACCTCTGCTAATGACTCACTCAACGAATTTCAAGGGAACTAATGAAAATCTACAGATAGTATGAGACAGAATAAATTACTCCGAGCATCGATGGCAGGTTTGCGGGGATCTAAATGCTGTCACTATAATCCTTGGTCAACAATCAGGTTTTACCAGGGTTTGACAAGTAACATAACAAAATTGCGTTATCGATTTCGTTATGTTACGTTATTATGACAAAAAACGAAATTAAGAGGTAATTTCGTTACGTTAGAATAACATAACCAAATATCGTAACGTAATGTCACTAACGTAATACAATAACGTAACGAAACTCCAATACTTGGATTTCGTTTTGTTATTAAAAACGTTATTCTATAATAACGAAACTCGACTCTTACGTGAATAACGTTATATGTGAATAACGTTATCAATAACGAAACGAAATTCAAGTACTGGAGTTTCGTTACGGTGTTCGAGTAACGTTATTCACATTATAATGGATTTCGTTACGTTACTTCCGCGAGTAACGTAACGAAATAGAAATTGTATTTTGTTTCGTTTTTTTTTCTTTCGCCAAGTGATCAGGACGAAATTTTGCCCCACGAGGGCCTTAAATAGAGAAGATCGGATATGACTGATTCCTAATGCTCCAGAGATAGACTAGGTTGGTGGGTACAACCAGTCAACGAAGTATTCGGAGAGACTTTTTTCAAAATTCTCCTACGACGCATAGAATCCGAGATACCGTCATTTTCAGAGAGGGTGATATTGCATTCACTCACAAGGAGAGTCCAAGGGGTTTGGGAGCTGGATCTGGCTGAAACTCTGGGGATCATCTCCTTTTGGCACCAAAAAATGATACCCAAAACCGCAGAGTCTAACGCTCAAGCGTTCCCGAGCTACAGGCCCCAACCCATGCATTACAGTATATCTATATATACCGTTTTCCGATATATATAGATGTACTGTAATGCATGAGTTGTAGCCTGTAGCTCGGGAACGCTTGAGCGTTAGACTCTGCGATTTTGTGTATCATTTTTTGGTGCCAAAAGGAGATGATCCCCAGAGTTTCAGCCAGATTCAGCTACCGAACCCCTTGAACTCCCCTTGTCAGAATTCATTAGCGGCTGTGAATATAATGGAAAAAAATAACGTAACGAAACTCGGAAAAGAATTTCGTTATGTTAACGTAACGGAAAACTTTAACGAAATGTCTTGGACATTACGTTACTCAATTTCGTTATTAGTTTCGTTAGTTTCGAATAACGTTATCCACATGAATTTCGTTATACGTTTCGTTAATAATACCGAAACTCATAACGAAACGAAATTCAATTCGTTATGACTTTAACGTTATTCCAGTAACGTAACGAAAAACATAACGGAATTCTACCCATTATTCAACGAAATAACGAATATCATAACAGATCTCCGATGGTTTCGTTAATAACGCACCATAACGAAACTAGCGTTATTTGTCAAACCCTGGGTTTTACAAAGAAATCTCTGCTTCTTATATTCGTGAGACTTGGGGCGAAATTCCATGACAGGAAAAAATTCGGTCGGAACGGAAAAAAAGTCGCCGGAAAAAAATGTAGTCTGCTACTTGCAGAGGTTAGGTCTGCCATCGAATGATATTTCGATGATTTCTATTCATGGTTCTACATTCTAACGACTCTCAATAATCTATAAACTCCATAATCTACATCAGTAGATGGCTTCATTATAATATAAGGTGTTCATATGAAATATCAACTTGGATGAGCTATCGTTGTTGACTTCGAACAAATTTTCCGTCGCCGGCAAGTTGCGGAGTTCTACAATTTACATGGACGGAAAAAAGCCCAAATTTGCCGTCCGGATCTTATCATTATTCGGAAAAGCAAGAAAGATCTCATGTAAGGATTATCATAACCGATTAATGATCGATATTGACAGTCTCATGCCTCGTCAAAAGCTCGATACATTTTGTAATTCCCATTGCAAAATTGGCGATTCCGTCTGTTCTCGTATTTTTTCCGTCCATGTAAATTGGAATCGTCTGTTTCTCCGGAGACGGCTTCGCTCTGATTGGTCGCATTTCTTCTGGCCAAATCACTTTACCGTTCCGGCCAAATTTTTCCGGTCATGCAATTTCACCCTCAGAGACAGAGCCAATGACTGTGTCAAGAAAGATTGACTCAAGAGAGATAAGTCCCGCCCAGGATCGGAAAACATCATCCCTGAACCTCTGATCGATTCTTTGAGAATGTGGCTTCCGCCACTCCATATCAAACTTGGGCTCATGAAACGATATGTCAAAGCTTCAGATAAGGAGCGTCAACGTTTCTCGAGTCAACGATACTCGTATCTGGGACTGAGGTTCCCCGCTGTAAGTAACACAAAATTGGAAGCAGATGTTCTCAACGTTCCCTAAATCTGTGCACTCTTTCAAGATGAGAACTTCATCCAGCAGTTGAATAATGAAGGGAGAGGTGCATGGCTGAGTTTCGAAAGAGTCTCTCACAATTTCTTGGGGAACGAAAAAAGTTCCGAATACCAGAAGTTGGTTCAAGACTTGGTGGAAGATTTTAGAATATCAGGTTGCTTGATGAGTGTGGAAGTGCACTTTTTAGACTCCCATCTTGACTATCACCCTGAAAATCTCGGAGACTACAGCAAGGAACAAGGGGAATGACTTCATCAAGACATTACTTAATTCAGCAGCATCATCAAGGGAAGTGGGATGTCAGTATGGTGGCAGACTTCTGTTGGATGTTGAAGAGAGGAACGACTCAGACCAAGGAACCAGATGGGAAGGATCCGCTTCACAGATTATTTGAAGACAAAACAGTTCGGTACAAGAGAAGAACGTCAAAGTGAAGTGAGCCTGGGGGTTTCTCGCCCTTCTAGCTTTTGGGCTCCTGAATCGTCCTCTCGCTGCCTATCACCAAAAAACTCAACTTCAAGGTGACCAAGTTTGAGGATTTGGGAGCTTGGGGGTTCGCTGTGAATTACACCCTCATGTGGTCATCAGACTGCTCAACTGTCAAAAAGGTTACTGCAGAAGAATCGATTCTGCCTTCGAAGTCATATCAGCAATCCGAAAAACCCTCAAGAGAAGTTTCAAGACTCAAAGTCACCAGTTCTTGGGAGTTCCCCCTCTGCCATTTCGATCCGTCATCTTGAATTCGGAGAATTTGATTTTCTGATCCCTCTTTCGTGTTCAGCGACCCCGAAAACTCTCGAAAAGGGTGTTCTGAGCTAGAATGAACAGTTTTCAGGATACCCCGTTCTGCCATTTTGGACCCGGCATCTTGGATTGGACAGAATTATGATTTTGACATCATATTCGTGATCAGCGACTCCGAAAACTCCCAGAGAGAGTTTTTGGAGCTATACGGAGCAGTTTTCGGAAATTTCCATCCCGCCATTTTGGAACAGCTATCTTGGATTTGAAGAAATCATAATTCTGGCTGTGCCTTTGTGTTCAGCAACCCAAAAAACCCTTGAGTACAGGTTCTCAGCCCAAAATATGTAGATTAATCCAAATTGTAACGCTATTCTACACTATTCCCACGATTTCCTTGGAATCAAGATGGCAACGGGTCTAGCCAGCCTGCTAGGATTTGGATTCAGCGTGCCAAAATACATGAAGAAAAGTAGGTCGGGTCAAAAGTACAGATACTTCTTTTTGTGTGCCGCTGTGATCAACCAGTGGTTAAATTTGGGGTAGAAACCAGAGGTTGCCGCAAAGAATCAACCAATTGGTTGATTATCTGCGTCAACCACTGGTTCAGGGGGAAACTTCCACCAATTGGTTCAAGTTTTTCCCACAAACTGCTCACAGTATATAAGAGTAGTTCCGCAGAAATTTCGACATTAGGGAGTCGAAAATTTGCCAGGCCTAAATCCACTAACAAAGGTGTCCAGATGTATTTTCCGAATTATTTAGACATGTAAAGCACAATGCCACTGGCATACTGTTTTTCTCTTTCTTAAAGTTACTCGCATACGAATATGAATACTTCCACTTATCGGTACCATAAGAACAACATAGATATCATTGTGGCGTCACACGGACCTGGCATTTTGAAGCATCACACGGACTTGGCATTATTCGCCATTAAAATTGATCTCATGGCCAAGCAGTTTCCAGCACCTCAAATTTTTCAGTCATTTCGATTTGGAAAAATTATGGCACATACTCCGTGATAAAACAAATCCATTGCAGTTTTGAAATATGCAGGTTGCCGACCTTATTTTTGAGGAAAAATTTTGTAAAGAATTGGAATTTAACACGGCGTCTTAAGGGTGATGACCACGAAATGAGTCATATCTCGAAATTTAACAGTGTTACCGCAACGAGCAACTGTCCAAGCATGCATCATTTATAGACGAATGGAATATTGTTCAGAAACATGCATGTTGCCGACGTGTAAATGTCAGGAAAACATTCGAAAGATTCGAAACTGTCGAAAAACAGGTGTGCATGCAGCGGCTGCTCGACTGCTCGCAAGCTTGCGTGAGCGCGAGCTAGGGTTGTGTATGTGTGTCGGTGAGCGAGCGTGTCTCGTAGCCTGGCACTTGTGTTGGTAGGCGCGGGGCCCTATATAGCTGCTCATGATTCCTTCAAGAAATAATAGGACCGGAAAGGCATAGAATGAGGCGAATTAACATTCATTGAAGAAAATTGAACGGGTAAAATAATAGGAAAAACTGTGACACGAATTGTACGTGCTCATCAAGCACTTTTAGAGTGGTATTTTCGTTCTAATATCTGTAGAATCTCATGATGGGCGCTATTAAATTTGATCAGTTAGCACCCATGTTCACGCTCCATACTTACCAAGTTCGAAAAAAAAGAAACCCACATCACACTCACCTGATACTTTGAACCCCTTCCAAGTTATTGATTGGTTCGCAAGAATGGATAATCTAACTCAATTACTCAGATTCAAGAACGTTCGATCATTTCAGACTGCGTTAGAGTACAAATCGAGAAGTTAACTCGAAAGAAGGTAAATAGGTAAGAAGTGTCACCATATACACGTTAATACCCAAGGTCCTCGAGAAGATACTCAAAACCCAAATAGAGTAGACCAAGTGCTTAATCCGATTCGGTCGGTCGCTTCATGGACTCTCGAAAATCAATTCTGTCTTTCTCTTCTTCACTGCAGCACACTTGTATTTGAGATTTGAGAACGTATGGCACGATTGGTTTTGGTGTCACCAAAAATCCAAGCAGGCGTGATTTACCTCATCGAACATATTGCCCATGAGGTATAAAAGGGGGAGTCAACAGGCAACGTTAATAGTAGAAGCCACACAGTCTGTTATAATGATTTTAGGAAATTCGACAATAGCTTATAGGGGTGAGAACTTCTGGATACATTCGAAATGCAACATTGAGGGTAAAGGGTCGCTTATAGGGTATAGATGTGTGAAATGAAAGGCTATATTAATGTCATCCATAGGGTGCAAGAAGTTTAACGTACATATAGAGGAAAACAAGCTCGTTTACCTTGTGGGTCGTAATACCCTTCTCAATGGCTCATTTGGAAATAATAATAATAATACGTTTTGGCTATATGTACACGAATGTAAGTTTGCTATATGTGTGAGTGTATGGTGTAGCTTTGCTTACGTTTTTTCCTGCACCCCTCGAACAATGTGGCCTCGATGATTCATTGATGTTATTCCGATGAGATATCGCTAGCAATAAGAATGGAAAAATCTCTGGTGATACTGCACACGCTTGCGATATTATTCGTTTCATATATAGTGTTCGGAGATAAATGGTATGAAAACTGAAAGAAATGAAAAGTGTCGATAGCATGATACATATGTCTCGCTTCCGCTTTCAATACGAATATATGATATTCTTCGAGTTCTCGTATCGCCTCACACATCAATTCTATGAACGGAGTAGGTACACTTTGCATGATTTCTGGAGTCGTTCGCCAGTTGTAATTGCATTTGTTATAAAAAAAAATCTTTTCCCTTGTCAAAATAGATTCTCAAGGTGACCGAAAGAGGAAGATTTGTGAGGTTGAGCTTTTGGAAATTTTTTCTATCCTCGTGCGTTGTCCTCAATTCCTCGTTTTTTTTTTCAAACACATCTCTTCGAAGATTTTTTCATTTTTCTCGAGCCTATTCTTAGAACATAACGACAAACCATTGCTCATCCTCTCAAAATTCCCCGTATTCTTAAAAAATCACGATAATTACAAAAAATCCAGGCTATTCAATTGAAGAACCTTCAGAGTGAAATTCAGTTCCACGCCACCAGTATTTCACATTCCTGATGATATTCCTGATCATACTTCAGTAATCATGAAACCGAAATTGAGTGGCAAAATCTTACCACCCTTCATTAAAAGTCTACGATATTCATCGGCATGTAATGCATTCCAATCTACAATATTCCTGAATATGATATTTTTCAAATAATATGGCTCTGCCATGAGTACTCTTCAAAATCCAGAAGACGAGTCCATTCTTCAAACTCATCCATTCCACGATCGACCATGATCAAACCTTCAATAGAGCCCATTTGGAAATTATTCCTCAAGTCGAAAAAATTGAAGCAGATGGAAAAATCTTCCACAAAGAATATCTCCAAAGTCATCGAAACTAACCAGACTCTCAGGCTCATTCCTTGCTTTTTTCAGGAGTGTGATTGAGTCTACGCATATCCTGAACAGCACATGTCTAAATTTTCACCATAGTGGTTCTGATGATTGCTCCACATCATTCACAGAGGATCATGATCAACATTCAAGTGGGAATTTCCACCAACCGCAATGCGCCCTTCTCTTGAAAATAAATCAAAATATGGATCTATGTATAGATACCGACGAAATATGACTCAAGACCTCAGATATTCATACCCATAGTAGCTATAAACATATCGAAATACATTAATCAAATCTGACAACTCGATGACCATTCACACTCTTAAATTTCTGACTTGAAATTATTCCAAGCTATCAAGCTTTCCTCAACCTCCATCACCAACATCCTTCCTTACCCATAGCACTAAAAACACCCATCTCACTTGGTACATCCTCCAAACCATTAACACTCCTCTCACTCTCCCTAATCAACATTACGCAACATGTGAATGGGAAAACCCCACAAACACATTTCTGTCATTTCTCGTGAAGTCGACACTGACCAGAAATACTAAATTGCTACAATATCACTCCGCACCACTCATTTCGTTCTGCAAAATATATCCAGTATGGCCATCATCATCTCGAAATATATATACATATTCCAAGATCCTAACCGAAAGGAGGACCCCATATCGCAGACTCTGACATAAACTAAAATTTGTTACGGTTTTAGCTTGGCCGCACGCGCCTCTCTTTTACTTGCGTTTATTATTACGATCGCACATATTATAGCGTGCACATATAATATGGAGTAGCCATTATATGACATCAGTTGCCAGGCATTTCTCTGTGAGTTATATTATGGTGACTTTGAGAGGTATGTATCTCTTTATATAGATATACATATATATTTATATGGTGCAATTCTTACGGAGTCAAAGAAAAGATGGATGAAATGAACGAAACGATGTCTCCGAGTTTGTGAGGATGAGATGAAGAAAAGGGAGGTGAATATGTCGTTAAATTGGGGCTGTTCCTTTTTGCAAGACTTGTATATGTCTGTGACATGTGCCATATTTATAGGGAACAATAAGTGTGTAGTATTATATATGTATAGGTTATGGAGTATAGATAGAAACTTGGAGAAAAATCGCGTGCTGGGCGCGAGCGTCTCATCGATTTCACGCCGCGTTATTGTTGCAGATGTAGTTTATGATGACTCTGATGACTTTCATTTCAATCCAGTGACTGAATTTTATACGATGGCTTGTGTGCAATTCAACGATTTTCTTCTTGGAGTTTCTTTGGCGTCATATTTTGTAAGAGAATCGAGATAGTTTGCTCGATATCGTGGTCATATAATAATGCCAAGAAAGATCGGTGGGTGGTGCGATTTGGGTTTTATATCAGATAGGAGCAGATATTCATTCGCATCATTGAATTGAAATAATATCATTCAGTGACATAATTTTCTGTAGTTTAATGTCTAGGGTGTGTCCCAGTTAATATATGAACTTTAGTCGGTCACGAAGTCACGAATGACCAAGAATTTATACACATCCACAACCAAGGTTTTGAATGAAATCCATTTTGAATTTTGTTGGATTCCGTTGAGTCCTATTTGATGACCCATTTCATAACAAAATCCCACCCTGAAAATCATAATCATCATATTATGACGATTATGATTTTTTGATTGGGATTTCGGTACGAAATTGGCCATTGGATAGAATTCAATGAAATTCAACGAAATTGAAAATGAATTTCGTTGAAAACTCTGGCCACAATTTGGTCAGAGCGTTTATTCCAATTCTGCGTTATTGTCAGAAGCAATTTTGCGAGAAAATAAATTCCATAGTCTCAGAATCATGTAGACTCATGCACGCCTTCTAAATGATCGCCATCGAGTAGTAAATCTTCAGAAGAATATTGCAACAGCCAGCACTGTGAATCCTCAACTACATGACGAACTACTATTATTAGTACTGGAACATGACGAGAGAATATGAAATCCAGGGTGCAGTTCAGTCAGTTTAGAGAAAATGTGGGGAAAATTTTTTAGGGATTCCTCGATCCTTTCACCTTCTATCAAGGTTCTATTTCCTTCCAATTTGTTATACCACAATAATTCTACTGTCACAATATAGACCTTGAATGATTTCAACTAAATTCTAGAAAACCAAGCCCTGCTATTGGATCTTGCTGATAATTTTTCAATGAATCAATCGGTCCAGACTCCTCGAGATGCAGATGAGAATCAATATGACAGTTGACAACTATTGGAAGTCTGTTTTATCCTCAAAACTGAAATTAGCGAAAAATTATGTGATGTGAATGTTTTTATCGGACTTCAATTCGGAAAAATCATAAGATGTTGGGGACTATTGTCATAATAGTACTCTGATTGAAAGAACCAACATCACCTTGAATAACTCCACATTATCTACCCTGGACACGATTAATAATAACCGTATGTTCAATTGAACTCATGAAAAACTGATGTGTTTCCTCATCCTGATTCAGTATTTTCCTCATATTCATAGATTTCTACTGAAGTTCAAAAGTAGTCATGAAATTGAAGATATCTTTCAATTGCCGATTTGATTGTTTGGACCAAATCCAGGAAATCACCTACCCAAACTTTGAAATAATCTGTTGTGTAAATTTGGTCAAGGGTCAATGCATCAAGTACCTTAGAGATGAAAGCAAACGAGAACGGAACAAACATAACAGACGTGAGAGAGAAGGAGAGAAAGACCGTAAACGTCAGCTGTTTCCAAGCTGTTTGGTGCCACACCAAGCGCATAAATATTGCAAAGCCAGGCGAATTCGGCAACAATCAGACCTTCATAATTACCTGTTAGGTTTGGCTGCATAGCAAAGTCATCACGTCCGGGCATTCAGAGTGTAACGATTCTAAAGGGCTCATCGCTCCCAAGTAATTAAGGGGAGTGCTGCTTGCAGTCTGTATCCTTACTCTTACTTTTTAATACATGTAACATACACATCCTTTACTCACTTACTTATTATTCTTCCGCTCTTACCTTTTCAGATTTGTGCGTGTAAGATTTGTCGACTATAAACTCATTGCAGTGGCAGCTAGGAAGTGAGGGTCACGGAGCTTTCCAGTCAGTAATTTTCGAGGATATCAAGCTGAGGCAATTCTGGCGTATCATTCAAAACTAGAGCATTATTAGTTGCGGCTTGTAAATGTTTTAGATAAGTCAGAGGTCCCTGAAATTCTTTCGTAATTCGATGATGATGAATGTAAAATAATGATTGACGATCAATGCAAGGTGCCTGCAAAAGATTTTTCATGGCGTTCACAAAAATGATATCATCTTCAATGGTGCGTAAAAATAGATGTATGATTTTAAAATAAAATCTTTTGGAATGGCTGAAGTAAATGATCCAAGTCCCGAACTAGTGAGGGATTTTTTTCGAGCCTATTCCTAATTAGATCAAACTAGACCAACAAAATCGAAGTAGACGGGAGTAGACCTCCTCAGACAGATCCAGATCAAACTGGGCATAATTATACCAGAGTAAGACGTAATTGGCACGACAGATCAGTTAATTGCGTCGTCGTCGTCGTTGTCGTCTTCACAAAATGTTCAAGCGTAACGTGAAGTGTTAGTTCTTTTACCAATGACAAAAGAAGACTTCGGAAGAATTTGTTCTCAGCTCATTCAGATTACGGGAGAGTGGGGGAAAATTGGATAAGTGAGATAGCTCGGTCGGAGTCGAGTTTAGGCTTTCGCGGCGAAAATTCTCTTTTGATGCCATCACAGACAATGGTTTTTATCGTGGTTAGACTTCCCAAAACGATACTGGGAGTCCACGCTGACATAGGGGTGCTTTTCGAGGGTATCGCGCGCTTTATTTTGAAAATGCAAGATTACATGCTGCTCCTGCATAACTGAACGGACTTCATCGCCATTTGAGGGTCAAAAACTAGGTCACAAAACGAAGATTTTGAGCCGTCGTGGGCCAAAATTGGTTCACTTGGCCCCAAATGATCACAATTATGCAAAAAGAACGCCTGGGGGCATTTTTGGACGAATTGGTGGGGGCAAATTTGGACAATGCTAAATCCCATCTAAAATCGGTCGACCGATCGCCTGTTCGTGTTTTTTGAGGATTATTGCTTGTATCGAGTCGCGTGTGCATCTGTGCGAATCTTTCGAAGCGCGGGCGATTGAGGGTGAGTTAAATGATTGAAAATGGGTGAGAAAATGAAGTTACGATGTCCAATGGCTGTCTTAGGAGTCAGTTTAGAGGTCAGAAGTCGCTTGCTATGTCTTCAAAAATAATCCTCGATTTAAGCATTTTCACTCTCGCATTCGCCGGAATCCGGTCGATTGTCGCACTCCACCATTCGGATCGTTGACTTAGGGCAAGTATGGGAACCTCCAATTTGAAGAAAAAAGAAAGAAGGTCAACCCTTAGAAGACGCGACTTGATTGCTGATTTGCTGAAGACGGTAGTGCACCAATGAAGTGCCTATTCCAATAATGCTGAAGAATGACACAAAAATGGCTCTCTTAGTCGGGCTATGGGAGAATATAAAAGTCTTAGACGGGTTTCTCTGTTGGTTCTGGGTTATAACCACGTGTTTTGATGAGCAAATGCGACTCTAATAGGTGAGGAATAATGCCGGATTCCTCAATTTTGAAAGGCTGTCCAAATTTGCCCCCAAAACTTGTCAAAAGTTCCCCCAAGCTCGGGACGAATTTGGACAGATTTTTTTTTTTTCAACTTCAAGAAAAACTGTGAATGCTGAGACCGAGGGGTCTGAAAATTTTTCCACAATCTATTCAATAGTTGAACTTCAAAATCCCATACCGCGCCTAACCCCAAGTATCGTCAGAAAGCTCAACTGCAAAATCCGTCCAGTTTTGCCCCACTCTCCCCTATATGCTCAAAATCAATGTCCAATCTACGTGGATATTGTCATCACGAGAAAAGCGCCCTGTGAATAATTCAAATCAAAGTGAATACACTACCGGTCAAAAGTTTAAGCTCACCCAAAAAATTTTTTTTCGATTTTGTGCGTTGAACTACTCAGCTCTATTTGAACGTAGAGGACTCTTCTGGAGCTTATTTTGAAGGTTTTTGCACGTATTTTAAGATGGCATAGTTCATTTTTATCCGTACGGATCGGGATCTTTCCAATTTGAGCTTGGAAAAGTGTCAATTTCAACGATTTTTGGGAAAATCTTTTGGCTCCTGCCAATTTGAGCCACATGAATATTTCAATATGGGAGTTGTGGGATATGAAAGTACCAGTCTAGAGCTTTAAAATCCGTTTTTGAACGCCCCTCCACGCCACTTCCAGTCCGAGCTATGACACTTTCTCTGAGGGAAGATTTTTCGGAAAAACTAGCACTCCAATTCGAGAGAGATACAGAGACGCATTTTTATGAAGTATAATCATCATTTCTGTCATCTTTCATCAACATCTTGACTAAGGAAACGAGGAACCTTTGAAATATGCCCCAAAAAGTGAATTTTCTCGTCATTTTTGAATCTAGGTGCTAGTTTTTGCGAAAAATCTTCCCTCAGAGAAAGTGTCATAGCTCGGACTCGAAGTGGCGTAGAGGAACGTTCAAAAACGGATTCTGAAGCTCTAGACTGGTACTTTTGTATCCCATAACTCCCATATTGAAACATTCATGTGGCTCAAATTGGCAGGAGCCAAAAGATTCTCTGAAAAATCGTTGAAATTGACACTTTTCCAAGCTCAAATTGGAAAGATCCCGATCCGTAAGGATAAAAATGAATAGTGCCATCTTAAAGTACGTGAAAAAACCTTTAAAATGAGCTCCGGAAGAGTCCTCTACGGTCAAATAGAGCCGAGTAGTTCAACTCACAAAATTGAAAAAAAAATTTTTGGGTGAGCTTAAACTTTTGACCGGTAGTGTACCTCTCACAATCTGATTTCTGATTTCAATACCAGATTGATTTTTACATCAACATATACCTGGAATGTAGCAGGTACTCCTGCAGAAGGTGCTCAGAGCTCCTGTGCGCAGGCTGGATTCCCTATAATGGAGACGAGAAATCCATCTCCGACATTCCTTTTTTATTGGGCAAAGTGTACGGAGGGTAAATTTTACATCTCTACTGGACCTACAGTTTAAGATAGGTTCGAAACCACCGAAACTACGGTAAAGGCACTTGAAAAAATTTCCAGTGGTGCCGGCACCGGGGATCGAACCCACGACCTTTCGATTGAGAAGCGAGAGCTCTAACCTCGCTGCCACCGCGGTTTTAAATTCAATTTTCTGATTTTTAAATTCAAATTCAATCCTAAAAATTGAATTTTCTTTTCTCGAGCGATTCATCATACATATACATGAGAAAATTGTTAGAATGCTCCGCGCGAATCTACGAATTACGAGGCCAGCTCTCCCATATGCAGCAGCCCGCACCAGAAGTCAGAACAAGATATACAATTGCGCGCGCACGCCCTCGCAGCGATGGCCCTCGAAATCATCTCCCTCGTGCTGGCCAGAGTCAGTCGTCGTGCATCAACAGGGCACAGCTCGCATTTCTCGAAGTTTCTAGTTTGCCTCTTGGACTTCCATATAAAGTGTATTCTGTTAAGATGTGTCATCGAGAAGCACAATAAACTCACGCTCGCATGTTTCAGTTGTGTACAAAACTCTAGTGCTGATTATTTGTCTGAGATCCTCGCCCAAGCGCAAATTAATCCAATAGGTTATGGGACCTAGCACGGCAGCGAGGCGCGCCTAACCGCGACGCCAGCGCATACATCAGCCGGATGAGGACCAGGATCGAGCGCCAAGCAGTTCATCTAGAAGTGTGCGGGTGTATAGTTTAGTACATCTCACCAGGTGTGAGCAAGTGAAGTGCTCAGGGCCCGACGGGCTCGAGTCTTACGCGACGGTGTCGAGAACTTTGCGACGGTTGGGGATGCCGAATATAGAGCGAGACATAAGGCTGGACCCCACAAGATGCATGTAAAAAAAAAAAAAAAAAAAAAAAATCCGATGATGCATTCCGCGGCTTGCACAAGGCCTGGGTGCATCGAGCGGCATAATAGTCTCCATGTGGTCTAGATAGTGCCACAACGTGGCGTGCCAT
Source organism: Eretmocerus hayati (assembly GCA_029851415.1). Taxonomy (NCBI): domain Eukaryota; kingdom Metazoa; phylum Arthropoda; class Insecta; order Hymenoptera; family Aphelinidae; genus Eretmocerus; species Eretmocerus hayati. The sequence continues at coordinate 144,568,481 of CM056743.1, forward strand.
GAGCCGGCTGCTACGCACGCCGGTGCTGTCGCATGATGGCCGGTCTTTGTTGGCACCATGGGTTGCGCTCCTTAGAACTTGAAGGCATTAACGCGCGTGGCTTTAAACTGCAATGCAGGGATCAGTGCAGTGACATGATCCGACGCCAAGTAACATAAATTAGAAGTTACTATAATGATTCGAGTGTGGAAAGGTTTTACTAGAAGTGAATGCGGGGCTTCAATATGCATATGCGCATGATACAATGCAGTGCAGGTAACGGCGAAAAGGCATGGTCTGAGGTGAATCGCGCAATGTAAAAAGTGTTCAGAACTGCCCGATAACCCTAGAAGATTATGTATACTAGAAGTTGGGATGCGTGCTTGGCTGATATATGGCTCATGGCTAAAACACCTCAGGGAAGGTATTGGCTGGCGTGGCAGCAGAGTCGGTGGGGAAGCGCGTCAAGCTAGATACGCAGAATGATTTAGAAATTCAGCAAAGGCAAAATTAACAGATAAGTAGCTCAGACACACTCGAAGCCCAGGTGCTGTTCACGAGCGCTATCACCCCTCGTCACGGCATTGGGGAAATAATATTCGTTTCCTCATAGTGGGAGGGAGCACATGACCAGTATCCGCGGTTTCAGAGCTACATGTAGACATTCTACATGCCTTTGTCTTCTCACGGATTGAGAATGACAAAGGCCGCTTTTGATTGTGAAGCTCAAATATCAAGGAGTTTGCAACAGGTTGACTTTTTTACATATAATTTCCAAAATGCTAAGAAGTGAACAACTTTTAGAATCTACCTACCATATCTGGGACTGAAAAATTTCAAGGTATAGAAGTCACAAGGTAGGAAATGGAAGTTAGAGGTCGGAAGTTAGAAGTCGGAAGGTAGAAGCTAGAAGTTGGAAGTTGGAAGTTAGAAGTCTGAAGGCAGAAGCTAGAAGTTGGAAGTTGGAAGTTAGAAGTCTGATTGCAGAAGCTAGAAAATGGAAGTTGGAAGTTAGAAGTTAGAAGTCGGAAGGTAGAAGCTAGAAGTTGGAAGTTGGAACTTAGAAGTCTGAAGGCAGAAGCTAGAAGTTGGAAGTTGGAACTTAGAAGTTAGAAGTCGGAAGGTAGAAGCTGGAAGTTGGAAGTTGGAAGTTAGAAGTCTGAAGGTAGAAGCTAGAAATTGGAAGTTAGAAGTTAGAAGTCTGAAGATAGAAGCTAGAAGTTGGAATTTGGAAGTTAGAAGTCGGAAAGTAGAAGCTAGAAGTTGGATTTTGGAAGTTGAAAATTAGAAGTTACAAGTGATTGGTTTTTCTGGTGAAGTTTCCTACAGGTGAATGCCAACATATTCAGAGGTGAACACATGATAGAAGCCCCATACCAGATGCGGGATTTCAACTCGATATAGAAACATGAAAAGTTTCAACGCATTTAGAAGATTGAAAGTACAGAAACTAGAGTGTGAATAGAAGTTTCAGTTCAGAAGCATAGGAGCATAGAAGGCAGAGTTGAAATCCCCCGAAGTTAGAAGTGGTTGATCGATTATCTTGATGTGCACCGTGGGAGTAACTGCTCATGCTAATAGATCTGGAGTTAGAAGTTAACGCTCAGACTTGGAAATATTGCTGAAAAGCTTTGTTCATCCTTTGAAGAGCATCTGAGAAGTTACCGCTCGTTGTGGTATTCGTGGAGAAGTAACCCGTCAAATTTAGAAGGCGATGAACGAATATCCTCTCACTAATACCAGACGGACCAGTACTAATGCACTGGTCCGTCCGGATGGGAAAAGGGATGAAGATCTCCTCTTCCACTGCCCGTTGGAAGGTAACGTACAAAATGGAGTGGAACGCAAACTCGTTTCAAAGAAAAACCGTACAACCAAGGGGAAGAAACTGCGAGGGTGCACAGACTCATTGACCATAGAAGGAAGAGGTAAACATCAATGCCGAGTCCAGCAGAGAAAACCGCTTCGAGAAGACTAGAAGATCGCGGGTATCTCACCGCAAGCATACCCGGTGCACTCCTAGAAGCGATTGAACAAAACAACTAGAAGGGATCGAAGTTGATGAGCGTAACCCCGGATAGAGTGGTGGGATGAACTCCTATAACAATCTCAGACGGGTATCTCAAGATCAGAAGAATCGAGAGATTATGAGAACGAGCTGTCGAAAGAAACTCCGCAGAGATTGGGAGGGAGAGATAGACGGAGTTCATCTCAAACAATAGAAGCTAGAGGGCAAGTCATGACAACGAGTCAACAGAATTAGAAGACTAGAGTCAACAGATATAGAAGACGCCGTTTCAGATGAAGCAGAGTCTCCAAATGGTTCACTCGATTTTGGCTGTTCAGGGACACTAGAACGCAGAAACTAGAAGTAAGAATTGAGAAGCGACAGTTCGATGGTTTGCTCTAATACTGCGAAGTGTGCATTTTGACCTTGGCTATTCGGGGAAAATAGAAAAGCTGCCGTTCATAGGAAGTACAGATACGAGGGCTGCCAAACGAATTAAGAGAGCGAACTGCGTGAATGAAAAGCACATAGACCATTGCTGCGCGGGATAAATCGATATATATCAATCCAGAAGAAACGCAGGAAATAGATACTCGATTCGAGAATTCAAGATAGCATTTGGAAGGATTAGAAAAGCCGTATTCGTCTTGGTCGAATGATCTCAGTGGGATCGTCATTGGTAGATTTATGAGAAAATTCACTAGGAGATAGATTCAAATCTGAAGAATAGCATACAGAAATAGATCAAGATAACTGGAATCTAGAAGCAAATCGCTAGGAGGTGTGTGCTGAGTATGCCGACTAGATTTACACAAGCTCGAAGGCCATCCAACCAGACGAGAAACTTCGAAGTTCACAAATTGAATGGTATCCAACGTGTGTTTTGCCAAAACTTTAAAGAATGATTTATCAGGAGAAGTCTTCTATTACTTCCATTGAAGGAAGTTTTAGAAAGGATTTAGGTTCAGTTGGAAAATTGACTTAGAGAGATCCGTGAAGAAAGTTTATGATCGATGTCAGATACCTAGAAGGTGAAACGATAGAAGTGGGACATGCTTACTCCCTAAAACAATAATCAACACCATGCAGATCGTTCGTAGTCACTGCGGTGCAGGATTAACTCGATTATATTAGGTGTGAACCATTCACGGAAATGTGTACTATGGATCGACGGAGTAGTTTGAAGGATCTGGAAGCAGCCCTCGAATTGGATAACAAGGTGTTCTTGATCACCTGTACAAGACTACCATCAGCAGCGATAGGTGTGTCAAGCCTATCGCTAATATTATACCTCTCAAGAGACTTGTGGATACAGGCTTGTGGCAGTATGAATTTTCCAGACGGCTATGCGCATCCGATGAAATCTCAGGTGTAGAATCGGTGCCGGCGCCTGGGAGAGAGAAATGAAAGAATTACATTCAGCAATTGCAGACGGATATTACTGAGCTAGAAGGACCTAAGGGCTATCGGACCACAGAACTTCTGAAACGGATCTCCTTCTGGGATCAGGAGGGAGAAGAGGGATAAGTTCGAGGGTACGCCTCGATCGATAGACGACACAAACCTGCATAATATAGATGTATCATAGATGTAGGAGGAGAACTTATGCACTCTTGCCAAAGTGGGATTGCTACAACTCCAAGCGATTAGAAACGAGCTGGAGTCACACATGAGAAGCCTGAACGTAGATGGCGTGGGCCAAATGCAACTCGAACAGTTTCACGGGGGAAACAGGTTCATGGTCTCGTCCATCATTATCCACTCGAGGTGCACAAACTGTGTGGAATAAGTGCAAGACTGACGCTGGAATTTCTCTAGAAGTATGATTAGTCTCAATGAAGAACATTTAGAACATTTATTCACAATTATGCCATCAAGGTTGATTCCTTGGATGGCGCACTAGCAGCAGAAATATACTCACTCAAAGTTCAAGTTTTCAATATTTGAATGTTGGGAAAATGACAATGATGAGCCATGTCTTATTCCTTAGGAACACAGGAATAATGCCGTAATATTGTTTTTAGATTTTACAAATGACTCTCTCATAGTGGAAGTCGAGTCCACAAAGTTCTCGAAGTAAGAGGAGCGTCGAATTTAAATTTTAATTGAAAGGCTGGAAAGAGGCCAATGGTTTCGGACAAATCAGCAAACTGAGATAGAAAAAATCGCTTTCACTAGCTGTTGGTCAATCGGAGACCTTTAGAAATGAAGACAACTAAGTCAAATTTGAGATACTACAAGATTATATATACTTGAGGTGGAATTCTGCGGCGGATTAATCAATTAACGAGGCTCAAGGCAATATTAGAAGCGATAATCAAGAACTGGATACTCGGATGTTGAATGCGCGGAAATAGAAGGCTGCCACCCGCTGAAAAATCCTGTTGTGTAAAGTTGATGGTATTTTGTGGGTTTCGAATAATTATTTTGATACAAATGAACTCCGTGGTGAGTCCCAAAGAACCTAGAAGGCAGAGAAAGCAGTGACATTGTAGATACGATTCAAAATAGAAGGAAAAATGCAGATGGTATAAAATTCAGGCGATAAAGCAAGGCAGAGGTCAAACGCCTTCGATGAATCTCACAAGTAACTCAGAAGCGAGAGTATGAATCTAGAGGACGAGGAATTCATGTTGTCTAGTGGAATTGCGCGAGTTTGAAATGAAGAATCTGGAACACAGAAATCTATAGAAGACAGAGAGCGCAGTGGATGTAAACCCTAGACTTCAGTGGTCTGGATGATAACTTTCAACCTCGAAAAACCTACACGAGTCTTAGAAGTGGAACATGAATTTAGAAGGACTAGCGCGTGTTGGTTAGGGCATATGATGAATAATTGTGTGGTACAGATATTCCCAATATTTTCAGAGCAATCCTATAAAGTCAAGTAGAGACCGAATCTTCGAGAGTAAGTAGTCAGAGCTTGCAAAAGCAAGGAGCTTACAAAAGGAAGGAGCTTGCAGAAGTTCACGCGGAGGGAGGGAGTGTTAGAATGCTCCGCGCGAATCTACGAATTACGAGGCCAGCTCTCCCATATGCAGCAGCCCGCACCAGAAGTCAGAACAAGATATACAATTGCGCGCGCACGCCCTCGCAGCGATGGCCCTCGAAATCATCTCCCTCGTGCTGGCCAGAGTCAGTCGTCGTGCATCAACAGGGCACAGCTCGCATTTCTCGAAGTTTCTAGTTTGCCTCTTGGACTTCCATATAAAGTGTATTCTGTTAAGATGTGTCATCGAGAAGCACAATAAACTCACGCTCGCATGTTTCAGTTGTGTACAAAACTCTAGTGCTGATTATTTGTCTGAGATCCTCGCCCAAGCGCAAATTAATCCAATAAAAATCTATGAAAAGTATATCACCCGTATAGTCACAACACGTCATATTCCACCAATCTCTTGTAGTTGCGCAATGTGGATGTGAGTAATGACCATCGATGCAAAACTACATACTAAAAAAACAAAAACCAAATTTGACGCTAGTGAACTCAAGTATACGGAGGCTCAAATTGTGGGGTGGAACTAATCCTCGTGCGATAGAGTGGGTAATGAATTCAAGATATTCAATAATTCAGAGTAAGCGGTGCGACAGCGTGGCAAGCGCGGACGTGACTTTGATTTTATTAGCGATACGAGCACGCTAGCTCTGTCAAGCTCCCAAATTCGCTGTCTATGTATTCGAGTTGCTGTTAAAGCCCTCTGCAAATGCCACCCTGAGCAGAAAGTAACGCGTGTGAGTGTAAAAGTGCCACGTCTGCACTACTGAGATACATTATAAAATATGGGAACTTTTTCAACGTTGGGGGGGCTACTTGCTTTGAAATTTCAATTTGAAGCAGATAAGAGGAGCTGATCAGATTGTACGAGATCGACGACGCGCTCGATTTTCGGCGCTTTAGAGTAAGAGGGTCTTCCCCCTTTTTTTCGTAAAATTCGTTCTGGGTTCGATAGCCTTTATGAATAGCGACTCAAAGCGGAAAAAAGATCCCAATCTGTTGTTATTGTTGGAGGCTCCTCTGAGCTTTATTCTACTCAAAATCAATCATTGCCTATCAATACCTTTGTGATATGGGTACCGACCAACATGATGTTATTTTGTTTCTCAAAAGTATTTGATCTAATCCTTCCCTAAGCATACATTCTTCCCAATAACTCTGCTCAATGATACCACTCGGGCATAAGGCTTACACGATTATTCACTGAAAAATGAAGAATGAACGGGTATCGGGCTAAAGAACAATCATATTTCATTTGGAATAGAACCATTGCGCAGAAATTGATCAGAGCATAACTATAATCACCATTTTCTTTTCATTTAGATTGAATGATTTAATAATTCAAATTCCCAAGAACGAAGTGATGCCTATTTTTCTGAACTGATGCCAACAATAGCCACTGCAATTTTCTCTCATTATAGAATTATCCTTTTTTTTTTTTTTTTTTTTTTTTTAAGGTGGTTAGAGGGCAAAATCTGCCTCAGGATCCCTCGGATCCGTCCCCAGACACCGGACTGGTTCAGCTTACGCGGACTACGCATAGCCCACGCAGGCCATACCAGGCGGGACACGGGTTTGGGTGGGGCCCACCGAGAGATGGGCCCGGCCGTGTAATATCCCTCTCCCCTCGATGTCCGATACCTAGGGCATCGGGCAATCAAGAAGGAGATCCACCTGCATCTACCATCTCATCCCGGAACCGCGTGAGCATTACTTCAGGATGAGCGGCATGTCTCGCGCTCGATTGCGAGCGTTCCTCTTCTCCATCTTCTCTCTTCGGCCACTTGTCGGCATCTTCTATCTTCATTCTTCATTGTTCCCTCTCTCTCTTCTTTCTTCTTTCTTCCCTCTTCAGTGCATCAGATTCCTCCTGGAATCATTTGGGCCTCTTCTGTTTCAATCGGCAGAGTCACAATGATTCGCCTGCTTCGAGGCGCCTTACTTCCCTCTCTTTCTCCTCTTTGCGGGTCATCACCAGCTTGATGTATCCGGTGAGTCTATCCCATGTCTCCTGGTTGCGGAGCAAGTACGGGACGAGATTCTCGGGTGTTAGTTGAGCACCCAGCCATTCATCCAGCTCGGCGCGCTCTCTCCGGGTGTCGCTGCACTCGAACAGGGCATGTTCGGCGTCATCCCATTCATCCCCGCATGACTGACATGCTGGGGTCCTCCTCTTCTTGAACCTGGTTAGATAGGAACCGAAGCAACCATGATCGCTCAGTGCCTGCGTCGTCCAGTAGTCCATCTCTCCGTGGGTGCGTTCCGCCCACTTGGCTACGTCACGGATCAGCCGGTGCGTCCATCTGCCGTTCGCAAATGGCGAATCCCACTCAGTTTGCCAATGCTCAAGGGTGGTTTCCTTCTCGTTGTCGCGGATAATCTCCTTCATCGTCGGGGTGAGTACTCGTTCGGCTCCGATCACTTTCTGGCGGTCCCAGATCCTCACTCGCTCCGCGACGAGCAAGTGGATGGGCGGTGTACTCGCCTCTCTCTCTCTCTCTCTCTCTCTCTCTCTCTCTCTCTCTCTCTCTCTCTCTCTCTCTCTCTCTCTCTCTCTCTCTCTCTCTCTCTCTCTCTCTCTCTTAGCCACCTTAGCCTACCGCGCCCCACGTACTGAGGCTCTGAATCAATCATTCGCGATCACATCATCAAAGCTCATGAATAAGTTACCCTACACTGACTTCGACGAATGTACTCACGAACAGTTCAAACGAAAACTACACAGTTATCTCATGTCCCAAGATCGCGAAGATTGGCTCAACCGCGCAAAATCGGAAAACTTAGAGCTAGTTCCGTCTGCAATTGCACATCTTGTTTCTCTCCCACCATCTTAAGCAACAGCAAGATGACACTTCCTGGCACTCGCACTGTCGAGAAACTCTTCCATGTAGGATATATATATATATATATATATATATTCACAGATTGACAATGGACGTAACTTCTATTCATACTATGAGAAAGTACCATATTTACGTCACCCTGCATTATATTTATAACAACGCCCTAATCTATTTGCTATTTGTTATTTACTATTTCATAATCTACTCTCCAATATTTATCTGCTTATATGTTTATTTTTATATTTTACTACTATTCAAAATCTAACATCTCAATACCTTATGTTGTATTTTTACTGTGCAATTATAAAGAAGCAATATTGTAATATGCAATTTGGGCATATGGGATTTATCCCCCGCCCTCAATAAATATCAATCAATCAATCAATCTCTCTCTCCCTCTCTCTCTCTCTCTCTCTCTCTCTCCCTCTCTCTCTCTCTCTCTCTCTCTCTCTCTCTCTCTCTCTCTCTCTCTCTCTCTCTCTCTCTCTCTCTCTCTCTCTCGCACCCAAAAAGTCACTTCAAAATCTGGTAATTCTGATTGGCTCGAAACCAATCTGGGTGTTCCTCAGGGTTCCGTTCTTGGGCCTTTGCTCTTCAGTTTGTATGTCAATGATTTACCTGGAGTGCTAGACGGAAAGTCGGCACATCATCTATTTTATGCGGATGACCTCCAAATTTATCTCCAAGTCGAGAAATCTAAGATCAGGGAGGGCATCACTCGGCTAGGAGAAATCGGACGACTAGTTGCTGAGTGGGCCAGAAGTTCCGGTCTGTGTCTCAACGCTGGCAAGACCAAGGCAATCTATTTCAGTTCTGAGAGGAATATCAAAGATTTGAAGAGAATGGACTTGCCAGGGGTTGAGATACAGGAAGGAAAGTTCATTCCATTCAGCGATACGGTCGTGAGTCTAGGTGTTACACTTGACAGTGAATTGACATGGAAACCGCACATTGATCAAGTAACTAAGAAAGTCAACAGAGCCCTATACGGATTGCGGTTTTTTAGGGCGTGTATCACCAGACCTCTCCGAATTCGCCTAGTCGAGTCTCTGGTTCAACCGCATTTAGATTACTGTACGGTCGTGTACCTCGACGCCACGGACGAACAGCGGCAACGGATACAACGACTAAGCAATTCATGTGTGAGGTATATTTTTGATCTTAGGAGAGACGAGCACATCACCCCGTTTAGGGAGCGTTTGGGTTGGTTGCGTACTGATTCGCGGAGAATGTACTTCGCAGCTCTGTTAATGCATAAGATCATGCATTTAGGAGAGCCTGGCTACCTAGCTGCGATGTTCACCAGGTACCAATCTGAACGCCCCGCACGTGGTGATGCAGAAGAGCGGGTACTCAAAGTTCCCAATATGAGACTTGAATATGGAAGGAGATCTTTCCAGGTTCAATGTGCTCATTTGTGGAACTTTCTCCCTCCGGGCTTTCGGCAGCTGGGGAAAACACCCTTGTTCAAAGAGTCCTTGAAAGATTTTCTATTAACAAAGTCTCCTCAGAGGATTGATCCGGAAAAGCAGCATTACTTTAATCTTTAATCTTTGATGGGCTCGGGTTTTTGTTCTTTTTCTTTCTATCTCTTATTAATTGTAAGTGACCTTCTGTCACCAGACTGAAGAAAAACTGTGATATTTTTGTGAACCTATGCCCTTTATCTCATTTTCTTTCAAGTGAAATCGTAAAGTGTATGACTAGTCACAACTGTGATATATCTATCCTTGACCAAATTATTTCTCAATATGATTTTATCGGAATATTCATTAATTTTATATATATATATTTATATGTGACACATATGAAAATATGTAGGTGTATTTTTGTCGTATGACGAATAAAGGATATCATTCATCATTCATTCTTGCCTGAGCAGTAAATAAGTACCATGAGTCATAAAATGTTTTTCTTTTTCGTTTCTCTCACGTCAACTTAATATTGTTATTATTACAGTAACCAAAACTTACTCTGATGATGCTAGCTAAAATAATATGGTCAGTAAGAAAATCTTGAAGAAGTTGTCACATGTAATTAACCTCCTGCATATTGAATTATCTCTGTACGACTTGAACTTATTACTCAAAATTATTTATTTGATCATGCTGTAATCTATATCTGTGTGTATCGTTTCAGGGCTATATAGGGTTTTACCCCATAGCCCCAATAAAGTCTCCAATCAATCAATCAATCAATCTCTCTCTCTCTCTCTCTCTCTCTCTCTCAATATAGAAGAGGATTTTCTCTTATTATAGAATAGAAACTCAAATGCAACGCATATGCCACGACGCGACGGGGCTGACCGGTGGTCCCTGTCCGAGATCGGGTTCTGACTCGCTCTAAACGATGCAAATACTAACTACCTGTAGATGCAGTAACTCGGTTACATCCAATTTGCGTACACACTTAATTTTTGCCAAGGGCAAGGGTTGTGGGGGGGGGGAGGGCACTGACTGGGTCCGGGAGCTCGTCAGACTCCAGGGCTGAGGCACCAAGGTGCCCCCACCCCGCGTTGCCGATCTTGCGAAAATAACAGCATGGTTGTAAATTATGCTCAGGAAAGTAACTTTTGCAGGAATTTCACTATTATGAGAGCAGAAATAAAACAAAACCAATATCCGCGCTCGCGACCAGATCGCTAATTTCTTGCATCCGCAGCGGATAAGTTGACAACGGTTGTACTGACCCTGACCACTGATGAAGTCTATTATTACACTCATCCCAACTTACTCAAATGATTGAAGAACGTTCTTGAAACACCATTCCATTAGGTACCTTTGAGACCACCCTAAACCTTCACACTCTCATTACGATTTTTAGCCAACCATGGATACGAGAACTAACAGAGATACGAGAAACGAAATTCCCTACGTCAATCATTACACCTATCACTCAGTATCGGATTCGGCTGGTGTCGATTGTGTTGGACTATACAGGGGATAAAACTGGCACGCGCAACATTTGTATATATATATATGTATAGTATATACCCGCATATCTTATAAGGACATATCACGGTCGAACCCTACCATCAGATATCCACTACATACGGTTAGCCCAGCAATGGAACTCGAGGACAAAGATGCCCACGACAATCATGAAGATTCAGAATCTCATCGAGTAACACTAACCTTGGATATATGAGTATTATCGCGATAACTTACCCGGAACAGGTTATGACCTTTCACTTCGACGAGCAAGCTCCGAATCACTCCGTTCAAATTTTTCTACATGTATTCTATTGAAATACATTAGGGAATGAATTTCCAGATGGATCCATTCACTCCGCTCTTTTATTTCTAAAGATTAAGGGTCGAAATGTCAGTTCCGTGCATTGTTACATTTGGAGGTCGAAGTATACCTCCAGCATTAGCGTCGGAGTAAGAGTCGCTGAGGGTATGCTCAAAAATTTCCCCTCGAAGTAAAATGTTAAAGCAACCATTTTTCATAGGTTTTATGTCCAGAACTCGTAGTTTAGTCCCCAAGCTATGTGCCTTAATCTTGTTATGAGATTTTCGCTAAAATAAGATATTTATTTAAAATGTCCAGAGCGTATGCTAAATCAAGTCTAGGTCACTTGGTAGTGGATGAAACTCCAAGGAAATTGTTCAAATAATCAAATCCTAGCACGAGAAAAGGCCTAGAATCAAAGTTCTGAGTGCTGCATGTACATTCGTAGCCGAAAATTGGTCATACGATCAACTTTGTCAATTCCATGCATACCAATGTTAACCCACTAAAAGTCAATTTATCTGGGCGGGAACAATTTTTTCCGCTGAAGTATGATGGGAATAGATGAAATCTACGAGGAGAAGTTTCTATGTCGACTCTGTTATTTTTGCGAGCCATTTTTAGGCGAAATGTCAGTTCCGTGCATCCAAAAATTGTTCTCTGGGATACTCAATAGCACGCGACAGACAGAGACATGGAATTAACTGGTCCAAAGCGAGTATTTCCGACTCAAATCAACCATTTAAACACGAATTTTGAGGTCATATGGTCTCATCGGGTCAGGGTTTCTCACTAGACAACAAATTGTCAAAAACCAAAAATGTCAGTTTCGTGCACTACTTTCCCTATGCCTTATACACGTCAATATCACATATGCCATCCTAAAACGTTCCAAAAAACTTTCTGAATACGTTTCATCACATATTATTGCTCAATATGGGAAAAGAAATGGGAAAAGTCGACTCAGACAGATGCAGACTCAATATTCAATTTCTGAATTTTTGGACGCAAAATGTGTAAGTTATCGCGATTATACCCATATATGTAAGTGTGTTTGTCTGGCTGGGTGGGCATTGTATGTATTTGGAGGTTGATATGAAAAAAACTTAGAGCTAAGGGTACCCGTGACAATACGCAAGGAAAGAGAAAAGGCGTGGAAAGCATGGTGATGAAAAAAAAAACAAAAAAAAACAGAATACTCTAGTGGGATAAGATGGAAACTACTCAGATAAGTAATGGTTATTCCTTGGACACAAGCGATTTGTAACAAGTGTAATTGAGTAGATTCCATTACGTTGCATCGTGGTCATGCGGTACGATAGTTTTTTGCGATCGTTGATCTTGTTGATTGCACATCGATCGTTCCGTTTACAAGAAAAGTACTGCTCTGGTTGTGATAAGAAAAGTATACGAGTAAACTAACCTGGTTCTTTTGATGCGCTTGGTCGTTATCGCTTTTCTGAACCGTGAAATTGTCTCGATGCTTTGGTTAACTTTTTTTCAGAGATTCAATACAGGTTTATATAGAAAGCACTCGGTCGAAGTAGATAAAAAATTGACGTTAGCTGGGGAGGAAGGAAAAATTAATAGATGAGAGTCATGACAAATGATGTGTGAAGTGAAAAATTTTGATCTATTGATACTGAGCGTTGGAGATGATGAACGATTCTAAATCTATAAATCATGCTAAATGTCATTTTCGATACTAATCGTGATATGGGACGTATAGAAGCGAGTTAAATCCTGACAAATGAATCCAAACACGAAAGTTTCGGTAAACTGTGTGAGAATTGTGTGCTGGACATTGAGTGAAGGGAGGTAAAGGTGAAAAAATTGCCCAATGGGTTTCACTAGGCTAGAATTTTTGTTGACGAATAGTAAGTGAACTCATTCTATACAAGAATGCATTCGAGTGCTAACAATTAGTTCAAATTCAAGATTGCTCCCGATTATCTCTCGATCAACTGATGAGCACTGGTTTCGTGATCTATCGTAGACCCCTGCTGAAAATGGTTCCGTGGTATCCCATGGGACTTTGGGGGACCTGACCCTGAGAGAATTCCTAATCTTGATATTCGCAAAATTTGGAATCGAAGACGCGCAGGATTCAAATTTCTACCATTCTTTACTTACCATGCATCACCCACCTCGTGGACCGGAGAAATTATGTTTGAAATTTGTATGCTGTGGCACTTCTTCGACGCCAAATTTCGCAAATATCAAGATTAAAAATTTTTTCCAGGGTTAGGTCCGACGAAGTCTCATGGGATCCTATGGGGTCCCACGGAATTATCCTCAGCAGAGACACAGATACTGCATTCAAGTCGAGTTAGAACAAGGTGTAGGCTTCAAAGAGTAATAGCAATGGTGAATGGTCACGATATTTCATTCCACTGAGGGGTATAATCTAAGATGTGGATGATATTTACTTGTGACGGGTTGATCATAATCTGTCGACTATTCATATCCGGTTTGTAAAATGTCCAAATTTTTGCATTTCTTGGCCGGCTGTACATCTAAAGGATATCCTTGTGGAGAAAATCCTGAAATTTTCCTGTACAGTCTTCTTGAAGTATTCTCAAGTAACAGAATGTATTTCGTGTCATCCATGTGCAAATTTTCCACCGCGTGAGTATTCACTGGATGAAGAAATTCGAATTTTTGAGGTCACTAAGACATTGAATAAGAGCTCCAAATTTCTCTAAAAACGCTAGAGAATTCATTTGCATAGCTCAACAAATTCTCAGGCATGAGGTCAAACATTAAGCACTTGTGAACATGGTCATGCATGGAGTGAACGTATAGGTTTTTCGAATGGATTTCTATAATCATCTTTTAGAACGCATCGGTAGATTCCATTTTTTGCGACTTTACAGCTACCAGAATCAATCAATAAATTAATACGTTTGCCACAGCGGGACCTACCGGTGATGGGTCCCACCGCAATTCATTTTCAAGTTGTAATGGGAATTGAGAAAGGAGAAAAAATTTCATCAGAGCTGAACACGTAACTATTTTTGTTGACATTCTAGAAGTTTTACAACTAAGCTTAATTACTTGTCCAAGTCATAAAATTCTCCAGGTACACATGTGGTCAAAAAGTTCGATCACTCTCAATCTGGGAAACATGGACGGAGCAACATCGATACAATCACAAAAAGATTCCAAAATTATAGCTCAAGTTCTCCTCAATTCCATAGGATTAATCACCCTCAAGAAGCTCCGCTTCCACATTTCAATTATATCATTCCGTTTGAAGAAAGTATCTCCTTCAATCCACATCACCCAAATCACTCATCCTCTCCCAAGGGTCTTACGCAACAAAGCAGCAAAGCTCATCTACGTTGAAACTTTGCACGAGTGAAATGAATTAGAAATCCGAAACCAAGACAGAAGCTCCTAAGATATAACCTCCACCAAAAGATGATGACGAAGAGGGGGCCACAAGTGACAACGCCAACTATCAAGAAGACTATATTCACAAGGCTACCGTACTATTTATTCACTGTTGCGGTAGCGTTTTACCCTGTCAGTACAATCAATAAGTCATCTTCATGAAAGTACGCGTAAAGCATCAAACAGACTTCCCCAAAGTGGAGCTAGGTCTATTCTCAGGTCCTCGCTCAGATCTCTTAAACTAAATCATGTGTGTGTGTAAGTGTGTGTGTGTGTGTGTGTGTGTGCGCGCGCGCGTGTGTGTGCGTGTGTGTGCGTGTGCGTATGATAAAAGTATGAATAGGCAAGTGTCATCAAGCTCGTGTACTATAACCTTCACGCACTCACACAATACGAGTAGACACATCCACACGAACCGTATCCAAAGATATACTCGTAGTGCAAGTATTAGAACTCGTGGTGTACATATACGTCAACTGGATCATAAATCGTCGAGGCGCGGGTATTAGTCTCGTATCTTGATATATGTACCAAGTGTGAGATGGTACATAACCTAGTGACACTCCGACCACTTGTCCCCAGAATCCAGATGACAGACGAACTCGTTTCTTGTCTCTTTTCTGTCTTTCAGAGCGATGAACTGATGTTGTCGCTCACCCCATCAGCCCTATATTCGAGCCACGTGCGCTTGGAGAAGATGATCTAACAGCCTTTGAAAGTATATAGGTGTAGACTATTATGAGTAGGGTTGCTGTTCTCGTTTTGCTCTGGTGATTTTCTTTCTTTGTCAGTTACTTGGTGAAGATGCTTTTACTTGGATAAAGTACTAGTTTTAGTAGAAAGCATAGAGGACCTAATCTAATGAATGATTCTTTAATTTCCTGGATTTTTCTGATACCGTTGTGCTATTATATCATCTTTTGAGTTTTTCTCTAATGACCTTGTCGGTCCTGCATAGCTCATAAGCAGTATTTTGAATTTTGTTCATTTGTAGTATGTAATATTCCACGTTCCCCAGGGTGATTCATTGTCTCGTTTTGAGACCTGACTGATTATTCTACATCATACCTGAGGTTCACTAATACGCAGTGGCGGATCTTTTCCAAGGAAATCACTGACTTTCCACCGAATTTACGGGGGTCTTCTAATAACTCTGTCGAGAATTCGGGACCGATTCGATAAAATTCAGAGCCATAGTTTTTTAAATACGATTTTGGGGTAATTTAGCAGACGAACTTCAGCCAGTATACGCCATCCTCTCAATTTTCTCTTTCCAAAATTCCTCCACGACAAAGTGGTCCAGAGTGATCGTTCCTCCACTGATGAGGCTATCCACGAACCATTAATTTTGGCAAGTACTGTATGTATGTATAAACTCTATTCCACCTCAGGATAGATCCCCGTCTGGTGTCTGTGAATTAATACAAGTATGAATGAGTGAAGAGAGTACTGGGATGGATTGCGATCACAGTAGTATTCATGGAGTGATAATCGACAGGCTCTTGTTTCACAGATACTTATTACGTCTCACGATCGAGCTTACAATACTTGATAACTATATCTTGATTTTTGTGTAAATTTGAAGAATGACGCACTTGATAACAGCCGTGATGGGGCAGACGGATTATTTGTCAAGTTGTAATCATCGAGAGTGATCTGAGAGATTTTCTGATCCTGATCACGGTTTAAGAGAAATCGAAGAGCAGGTATATGGACTTGGTGTAATGCACAGTCAAAAATGTTCAGGTTACGAATTAATTCGGTTCTACTTCCTGAGATACCGTATTTGCGGGTGTATAAAATCCATTAAAAAAACCAGCTTCGGACACTCCAGGACAGAGATGAGTCTTATCTATGGGTGGGTTTTATCAGTAGGTACTTAATATCTTCTTTGTAGAAAAATACTAATAACTTTCATGTATAGGACGCATCAGAAGATGAATTTGTCATTCGTGTTAACCGACAAGTGGACGGGAACAAGTGATGGTCAATGCAGATCATCATTCGTGGAAAGATGTCAGTTCCTAGGCCTGTCGAGTCCGACTATTCTTTGAGGATGATGAAGATACTTATCAAATTTGTGTACAGAGTCAAGCTCTTCTGGGATTATATCAATCTCTACGCCTGCACTCCATCCAATCATTGTTTCGTAATGAATCATAATTATATGGGATTTGTGTCGCGGGTCAATAACGATACAACCTCGGACTTCCGCAATATTTGTGTTGGAAACATCAACTACTTAATGCAGTGGAATTCGGTTATAACGATCAAATTCGGAGAATTTGGTTGGCCAGTTGGCCACCATAGCGACGCCTCTTACGAAGATAAACACATTCGCTAATGCCCACGTAGAAAAACACGGTGTCCGAAGATTAGCATTTGCTTTGTTACGGCCACGAAGATTCACACTTTCTGTGTATGCCACGAAGATCAACACTTACGCCTCAGCGCCACGAAGATTATCTCTTACTGATTAAGACCACGAAGAGTAGCACTTACTCCTCAAACTGCACGAAGATTAACACATTCGCGCATTTTTTTCTTGAAGGAACGAAGACTATAGGTATTCGGTCTTAAGGCCGTGAAAAGTAACACATTTTTCTTAGCGGCACGAAAATTAACACATTCGTAGACTTCATTCTTGAAGGGATGGAGATTATAAGTGCTTCGTCTTAAACGAAATACTCACAGTCTCCGTCCCTCCATGACTGAAGTCTACGGATGCGTTAATTTTCGTGTCGCTAAAGAGAATGTGTTTTTTTTCGTGGCCCTAAGACGAAATACTTGGTCTCCGTCCCTTTGAACGGGAACGTATGCAAGTGTGTTATAGTCTTCACACCGTTCAGGAGTAAGTGCTAGTTT
Source organism: Eretmocerus hayati (assembly GCA_029851415.1). Classification (NCBI taxonomy): domain Eukaryota; kingdom Metazoa; phylum Arthropoda; class Insecta; order Hymenoptera; family Aphelinidae; genus Eretmocerus; species Eretmocerus hayati. The sequence continues at coordinate 144,585,801 of CM056743.1, forward strand.
CATGGGCCGTTGAGCAGTAAGTGTCAGTCTTCGAGCCACTAAGGAGTAAGTGTTAGTCTTCGTGCCCCTAAGGCGTAAGTGTTAGTTTTCGTGGACTTAAGGAGAATCCGTCGATCTTCGTGTTAACAACGAATAAACGTTAATCTTCGTCAGTCACAAGAAAAGAGGTGTTTATTTTCGTAAGAGGCGTCGATATAATGTATGTGCAAACAGGTCTGGCCATAGTGATCCGGATATAACGAGAACTCCGAGGAGTATTCGGTTATAATGAGCGAGAATTCTGTCAAAATTTGGTTTCGGCACCGGCTAGTCGAGGTAAACACGAGTATCGATGCGAATACACATCCAGTACGATTCTAGTGAGCAGGATGGATAGATCGAAGACAAGGAAAAAACACTTCATGACGAGTGCGATCTCATGAATTCTGAAGCAACATCGGAATTTCTCAGCAATTCTTCATTTTCTATCATGTGTATTTGTTCATTTTCATCTTGCGGTTCTTTGAACTCATGACAGATGCGAATTCCTAAATATTGTATGTCCATACCATCAAGTGAACTAATGCACATCTATACTATTGTCGTCTTGCCATCGCATTCTGAATGTTAATCATCAGTATCTCTTTGAATTCTTGATGGAAGAGACCTTACGAACTCGAGACTAGTTCTTCTTTCATCCATCAGGGATGGTTATAACGAAGTCATATGAATCTGGGCCGATAAATACGGAGTCCGGTTATAACGAGATCCGTCCATAACGAGAATTTCTCTTCGATCCCTTGAAGCTCATCATAACCGGATTCTACTGTAGTTTGAAGGTAATATTCAATGTTTCAATATCAAATCGATCATGGAAAATTTTTATGTGGATGCCTCGGTCGTGTTCCCATGAATTATAAAAAGAGATAGGAATATGACAAGATATCTATAAAAGAATGATTTTTCAGTTATTAAATTTATTCCTCCTTTATCAATCTTGTTAATTCAAAAGAGACGAGGAACAAGTTAATGAGGGACGCTGAGCTCTTGTCGAATGATAACAAGTCCTACGCCCGACAAATCTTACTCCACCCGGTCATCCTTTGATAATGAAACAGATACATGTGGAATTCGTGTAGGAAATCAATGAGTTCACAACCTTCAAACTTTAAAAAAACTGTCACTCGATACGTTAATATCTCTATATTTACTAAAAATATCTACAATCCTCTCATATCCCATGGATACTGGGATGAATGTCCATCGATCACTGGTATGGATGGAGATATAATGCCGAATCTAGAAAAAGTTTGACTTTCCAGTTACCGGATCGCGTTTTCTCCATCAATCTTGCTAATCCAAAACAGAACAGGAACATGTTAAAGAGAATAGCTGATCACTGAGCTTCTGAAATGATATCGATTTCCACGCCTGATAAATCTCACTGCATCCGATCCTCCGCTAATAATGAAACAGATAAATGCGAGATTTGTGTAGGGAGTCAATAACGGTGTGACCTCGAAGTTTTGAGGATCAATCTCTACGCATGAAGAATTTCACTTCATCCAATTATTGTTTCGTAATGAATCAGATTCATATGAGATTTGTGTAAGGGTTCAATCATGATGCAACCTCGGAATTTCGAGGAATTTGCGTTAGACGAGATCATTTATACAGCTTTGGAGGGAATCTTCATTCCTTTGATATGAAATCAATCATGAAACGTTTCCCTATGGATACCACGATGACATTCCCATGGATTATTGGAAGAGATAGAGATATCACGGAATTTCTGTAGAAACTTGGATTCTGCACTTATCGAACCCAATTTTTCTTCATCAGTCTGGTTCACCCGAAACAGGACAGGAGCAAGTTATTGAGGACCACTAACCATCGAGTTCGTGTATAATGAATCAATTCCTACCCATGGCAAATCTCACCACATCCAGTCTTCCTTTTGTAATACGACAGATACATATGAGGCTCGAGCAGAAAGGTAATAACGATATAACCTCAAAATTCAGAACAAATCGCGCTCTATACGTTCATTTCTCCAGCTTCACTAGGAAAATCTGAGATTCTTTGACATCAAGTCAAACCATGCAACATTTTTCTATGGATACCGTGATGATATTCGCATGAATTATTGAGAGAGATGAAGATATCACGGGAGTCCTATAAAAAGTTCCATTCTCTAGTTACCGAACTTATTTCTTCTCACAGGAATAAGTCAACAAAGAACGCTGACCATCAAGCCCTCGCGGAACATGATCAATTCCTTTGCCCGACGTGTCTCACTCTATCCGGTCACATCTCTATAAAGGAACAGATACATATGAGTGATCCTAGATCGAGCTGGACAAAAATGTCAACAGGGGAGGGGGGGGGGGGTCCGGCAAAGTACCGAGAGAAATCTTCACAGTTAGTACTATGTTGAAAACGTCAAAAAAGTCTTCTCTGATTCTTCTCCTCCCCTCTCCCCTCCTCCTCTACTGGCCCGAGAGTTCGTAAAAGGGCCATTCCAAGCCCTTTTCCGGCCTCTTCAGAAGGAAACATAGTTTTGATGGATTTCGACGATTTCTGAAGTACTTGGGCGCATTTTCTTTGTTAATGTGAGTTTTTCCAGGAAAGACTCGACCAAAACCGATTGTTGACTCTAGTGCCTCCTGGGAACTATTCATTCGGAGCAAATTTTAGCAATTTCTACGTCGTCTCCTGTTTGTTTGGCTCAGCTCTAACTAGGAAGATAATAACGGACTCGTACTAGAGTTCATTTTCAAGATTTTGAAGGAACCTATAATTTGCCCACTGGTGAAAGTCGATCAGCGTACTATTCGTAGAAGCTACAATCGATGAAAATTAAGCAATTTTTGGAGAAGTCGAAAATTCATCAATACTAAAAACGTCTATCATATTTCACTACCAAAATCCTCCACAATGTAGTTTGAGATATCTCTTTTTAATGAAAGAAATTTGGCGGGAACTCTTTCTCTTCCATCCTCCAGACAGCAACCCAGCTGCCTGAGACTTTACCTAAGTGTGATTTCATTCGACTGGTCAGTCGAAAAAATTTTTATTGCATATTTCGATCAGAAATGGTGCGGTAATCACGAATAACACATCGGCGAAACCACCCGACACCTCTTTTTAGGTTAAAAACGCGTTTCAAGTTTTAAAAAATTTTTTTCGGATTCCCAAAAGCAGCTGGCGGGCTAAATATTGCAAAATATTGAAATGTTAGGCAAACTGCATCTGTGTGCTTTTCCCCGAGGTGATACGTGGCTGGGAAAGTGATAAAAGCTACCATCCAAATTTTTTCGGGAGTAGCGATCTCTGGAACCATGGCCGATGGCGGGCTAATTCTTGCGGGAAATTGAAGACCTACCAAAAATACATACCTCTGATTTTTCCCAGCACAATACGTCACTGGGAAAGTTGTTTAGAACCACAAAAATAGGCTCTGGGAGTGGTTTTGATTTTTTGTAGGTTATGTCAATGGCGCTGGCGGGCTAGATCTTACGGAAAATTGAAGGTCCACCCGGAACACGTGTCCCTGATTTTTTTCAGCCCGATACGTTGCTGGGAAAGTGATTTATACCCCTAAAAATGAGCTCTGGGAACGGTTTATGATTTTTGTAGGTTATGCTACAGCTGCTGGCGGGCTAAATCTTGCAGGAAATCAAAGGTCCGTCCCGAATACATGTCCCTGATTTTTTCCAGCCCGATACGTTGCTGGGAAAGTGATTTTAACCCCTAAAAATGAGCTCTGGGAACGGTATATAATTTTTGTAGGTTATGCTACAGCTGCTGGCGGGCTAAATCTTGCGGGAAATTGAAGGTCCGTCCTAAATACATGTCCCTGATTTTTTCCAGCCCGATACGTTGCTGGGAAAGTGATTTTAACCCCTAAAAATGAGCTCTGGGAACGGTATATGATTTCTTTAGATTATGTTACAGCCGCTGGAGGACAAAATCTTGCAGATAACTGAAGGTCTATCCGGAATACACGTTTCTAAGGTTTGCCAGCCTGATTTGTCGCTGGAAAAGTGATATAAACACTTTTCCAGCTCATGAGACGGGTTTATATCACTTTTCCAGCGACAAATCAGGCTGGCAAACCTTAGAAACGTGTATTCCGGATAGACCTTCAGTTATCTGCAAGATTTTGTCCTCCAGCGGCTGTAACATAATCTAAAGAAATCATATACCGTTCCCAGAGCTCATTTTTAGGGGTTAAAATCACTTTCCCAGCAACGTATCGGGCTGGAAAAAATCAGGGACATGTATTTAGGACGGACCTTCAATTTCCCGCAAGATTTAGCCCACCAGCAGCTGTAGCATAACCTACAAAAATTATATACCGTTCCCAGAGCTCATTTTTAGGGGTTAAAATCACTTTCCCAGCAACGTATCGGGCTGGAAAAAATCAGGGACATGTATTCGGGACGGACCTTTGATTTCCTGCAAGATTTAGCCCGCCAGCAGCTGTAGCATAACCTACAAAAATCATAAACCGTTCCCAGAGCTCATTTTTAGGGGTATAAATCACTTTCCCAGCAACGTATCGGGCTGAAAAAAATCAGGGACACGTGTTCCGGGTGGACCTTCAATTTTCCGTAAGATCTAGCCCGCCAGCGCCATTGACATAACCTACAAAAAATCAAAACCACTCCCAGAGCCTATTTTTGTGGTTCTAAACAACTTTCCCAGTGACGTATTGTGCTGGGAAAAATCAGAGGTATGTATTTTTGGTAGGTCTTCAATTTCCCGCAAGAATTAGCCCGCCATCGGCCATGGTTCCAGAGATCGCTACTCCCGAAAAAATTTGGATGGTAGCTTTTATCACTTTCCCAGCCACGTATCACCTCGGGGAAAAGCACACAGATGCAGTTTGCCTAACATTTCAATATTTTGCAATATTTAGCCCGCCAGCTGCTTTTGGGAATCCGAAAAAAATTTTTTAAAACTTGAAACGCGTTTTTAACCTAAAAAGAGGTGTCGGGTGGTTTCGCCGATGTGTTATTCGTGATTACCGCACCATTTCTGATCGAAATATGCAATAAAAATTTTTTCGACTGACCAGTCGAATGAAATCACACTTAGGTGAGACTTTTGCAAAGCTTCTGTAAGAGATCCCAGGCAATTCCCAGGAAAGCGTCAAATTTCCAGCTCAGTTTAATGCCGCAAGGATATCCATCAACACTCTGATCGCCTCAAAATCTCAGAGATACTACCCGGGAATACCTTGCTAGCTTCGCTGTGATCCTGGCTCTTGATTAGCTCGACGCAAGCTTTTCTGGTTTCGAATACGTTGAAACTCCTCCCCGCGAAATCATGTTTGCTACCGTTACTATACATTAGTGAGCCTCATTGCGTGGGAACATTTCAAAAGAAAATACCCCATTCCAAATCAAGGGCTGGCGGACAATAGATTAGTTATAATTTGGTATATTTGATGAGTTTCGCTGGAAAAATTATGATTCTTGAATATCAACTCTCAATTATTCCGTCCGCTACAGTGGATATGTTCGATTTCCAAAATTTGTGATAACATTTGATTAAGCTATGACAAAAGTGTGGAATGAAATTCGATGAATCTCTGATGCTCTGAAAAAAACTTCGTACTGAATAAAGTTTCTATGCATATGGGTTTTGGAAAAGAATTTGGATGACCAAAATTTTTCAAATTTTAGATTTTTGCATTATTGGTCTCTCTGTAGGTAGTAATTATAAATTTTTCATAACGAGACGTCTCTCTCACATCGAAAAGTGAGGTCTCGATCGAGCTCATTAGTTCTTCCTGTTAGATAATAATTGGGAAGCGATACAAAATCATCAAGAGTTCACGAATACAGATCATATTTTATCAAGGATAGTAACGAAGTGAGAGAATTCAGCCGGCTCACATATTCGAAAATATATTCATCATACGGGTGAATATTAGTCAATTCTCAAATTTGTGTTATTATTGAATAACTCTTGAAGTAAAAACAACATAAGTTCACGCAACAAATTTTTATGAATAGGTCTCACCAATGGTTATGCGGGACAGTGCTCACAGCCGTTGAAAAAAATTAATAGTTGTCGCTAGGTCGTGGAGAATGGTCGATTTGTCCATCACCCTGACTGTAGAAACTCCAGTATTAGGCTTTTTCCCGCTAACAACAACGGAGTCAACATTTATGTCAGTATTCCTAGACCATACCAAACCTCGATAAACATGAATTAGATGTACATATTCACATAACTTTCAATGTTGATACGCATCAAGTTCAAACTGAAAACATCTTTAAAAAGTCCAATATAGCAGCAGCCCAGAAACAGCCAAAATAATGGTCCTCGGAATTCGTTTCGCTCAATAAATTGCACGTGCCACTTATAATCTCACTCACATACCACCCAACCTCCTAGTCCATGTTCATGTAAGTACCTATGGCATAACAATGCTCAAGTCTAGCCGAATGGTCACCTATATGACGTTACAAGATCCCTATATCCTCTTTTGGTTTTTTTTCTTTTTCATTCGGCCAGTTACTACCACCCCTCGAATCACATAAATTTCCGTGCCCAATGTCACTGCAACAAGCGTCGGTCGCTCCACTCTAACCGGACTTGGAAAAATCCAAGCTATATAGCCTATGAATGTGATTACACTCGCTTTTATTCTATGCACGCCAGAGTTCGTGTGCATTGCCCTAAACAGAACCTTGGTACATTTTTTTTTCATCTCTCCAATTTTTTTTTTTTCATATCTCTCTGTCTCTCACATGCCACCCTTCGCATTTTGTAGTTTGGTATATGTACATATAGCCAAACTCGACAATGGACGGGGCGTAATTTCATTTCGAGATACACAAGTGCCTAGATGAGATTGTGTGCATGTTTACACACATGTTAAAGTGGGTTGATGTGAGAAATAGAGATTGGGATGTACATGTAGGTCACGCTGATTTATATCGTTCGATAGCGTTCGATAATTGCATTAGCGAAATACAAGTAATTGGGTAAAATTTATTGTTATAGCTAGTTGTTGGGCTACTGTTGCTGATGGTGCCACTATATTTATATATTTCGGTGAGAGTGGATTCTTCCGTTAGTGCGTTCTATAAAACGTAAAATGTAAAATAGCTGAGAGAGGGGGAGCTGTTGGTGGTATTCAAATTTTATGCTGGAGCATAAAGTTTTTGGGGCATTTCCACGGTTTAACTGCATTATTCAAAACTTGTTAGTCTATTCTGTATTGTGGAGAACTTGCAATCTTGGCTACTGAATGAATTGAGTTTGGAAAGAGATTGAATCTTGTAACAAGCGCGTACGAATAATTCAGCACTGGTTTTACGGTTGATGTTTTTTGTGATTTTCTGGTAGGAAAATGGTATTATCCTGTTTGACGAGATGCGATACAACGCAGTCTTCAAATTGAATATCATTAGAATCCTCACAATCTCAAAACTACACTACCGGTCAAAAGTCTGGGGATACCTGGGAATCAAGCTGATTTTTAGAGTTGGATATCTCAGATCCTATTGGTCGTAGAGAGCTCTTCGTGGTCGCATTTTGTAGCTTATATCGAGCACTTCCAAGTTTATTTTCAGTATTTTCCGTCCCGCGTATAATATCGGAGACACACGACTCAGAGAAA